>JADNYI010000477.1:0-24973 GCA_015501065.1 Infundibulicybe gibba | reverse complement strand
GTGGGCCTCATCGTGATCCCCAGGGTGCTTACCATCATCTTCGTCCTCATCTTCATCTTCGTCCTCATCGGGCATGGTGGCTTTAATAGCAGTGCCGGCGGTGCCGCGCGCGGGCTTGGTGGTGGTCGACTTACCCGCGGGGCGGTTAGCGGTGTCGGCAGTGCCAGTGGTGGTGCTGGCGGCGCCGCGCGCGGGCTTGGTGGTGCCTGACTTACCCGCGGGGTGATTAGCGGTGTCGGCGGTGTCGGTGGTCATGCCGGTGGTGCTGGCAGCGCCGCGCGTGGCCTTGGTGGTGGTCGACTTACCCGCGGGGCGGTTAGCGGTGGCGGCACTGTCGGCGGTGTCGGTGGCGCCGCGCGCGGGCTTGGTGGTGCTTGACTTACCCGCGGAGCGGTTGGTGGCGGCACTGTCGGCGGTGTCGGTGGTGGTGCCGGTGGTGGTGGTCCCAGTGGTGGTGCTGGTGGTGGTGGTCCCAGTGGTGGTGGTCCCAGTGGTGGTGGTGCCGACGGCGTGCTGGTGGGTGTCGGCGGCGCCACGCGCGGTCTTGGTGGTGCCGGACTTGCCCGAGGGGCGGTTCGGAGTGGCGGCGGCGTTGTCGTTAGCTCCAGACTGGGGGTCGGGGAGGTCGGAACGGCGGCGTCGTGGGCTGAGTGTAGCGGGCGGCGGCGGCTGGTAGGCCACAGCCGCAGAGCGGCTCCGTGCGGGGGGGGCAACGGCGACCCCGCTGGCCTCCAGCTCCCGCTCGGTCCTGCGTAACTGTCAGCACGACAGGGAGGGAGGAGAGGTGGGATGGGACATACCGGGTGGGGGGACGTGATGCCCCGGCCGCATCCGCCTCAGCGTCGGCGGCATTCCGGTCAGCGGTGGTTGCCCTGTGATAAGGGAGGGGATGGGCATGTGGGATGGGGAATGGGGTGGGGGACTCACCGCCTTGGAGGCCTGGGGGGCTTGCGTGCGCCGCTCGCCTGTGGACGGGAGGGCTCGGCGGAGGCTGCGTCCTCGTCCCCGCTCGAGTCGTCGGTGCGGGGCTTCTTCTTGGGCTGGTCCGCGGTCGACGCAAGGCGTTTGCGCCGCGTAGTGGTGGGAACGGCGGTGCGGACAAGGCCGCTTCGGGTCGAGCGTGGCGGTGAGGCGCCGCCGGCCTTGTTGCGAGTTGTCGGCATGGGCGATTGGGCGAGCGAGCGGGTTTTCGTGCAGAGAGGCTGGGCAGAATGGGGGGGAAAGCAAGAAAGAGAACAGAAAGAATGCGACGTGGCAGCGTCAAGGGATCAGGGTGGTGACAGGTGTCAAGGGTGCCGAGTTAGCCGAATTAGCCGGTATTAGCCGAGTTAACCGGGTACCGGATAGTCGGAACCGATCGGATGCGAGCCGGGTGGCTGGTCCGCTTACACAGCCCTTATAATTAATTAATTACCCTGTCTACTCAAGCCCTAATGGCTCAGTGGTTAATGCGGCTCGGATAACCAAACCTGTGGTCCCGGGTTCAATTCCTGGTGCAGGCTAGTATTTTTTCCACATGCCCTAGGGCCCCCAATGGATTCCTTGTGGATTCCCTGCAGATTCCTGGTGGACTCCCTGTGGGTTCCCGGTGAATTCCCTCAGCAACATGGACTCTTTGGGATATATGGCATTCTCAGGGATTCCATGGGGATTCCCAAGGAATTCCATAGGGAATTCTACTCCCAATGGAATCCCTGGATTCCCTGGGAATTTCCAAACAGGTTTCCCTATAGACTCCCTGTAGACTCCCTATGGAATCCCTGTGGAATATGGAATCTCGAGGGAATCCCTTCCCATTCCCTGGGGGAATTAGCAGAGGCTACTGCTAAAAGTAATTCTATAGAGTCCCTGGGACTCCCTGGGACTCCCTGGGATTCCCTGGGATTCCCTTGAGACTCCAAGGGAGTAGGTGGGGCACTGTAAAGACCTCCCTGACGCGAGGCCCCTCCCTCTGTCGGGCTCCTCGGTGGTGACTTCTCGGCCGCTCCATGTTCTAACTTCCGAGCCGGTTCCCTTGGACCCCTTGGTCTCGGTTTTCCCGATCCATGAGGTGAACACCCTGATGGAAGGCTGGAAGTGCCACATACTGCTGTCCAATTTGACGAACTTGAAGCATTCCCTTGCGGAGAAGTCGGGCAATACCCTTGCCAATACCCTTGTCTTCGGCCCAGGGGGCCTGGAAATCCAGCCGGTGGTAGCGAGTTCTTCGGCAGAGGAATCTCTGACCATCGAGGAGTTCATCCAGGCCTCGAACTGCTTGGTCGACATGATCCCACTCTACCTAAAGGCGGGCCCTGCGGGGGAGATTGGGGGCCCCGATGCTCACGCCATTGGCGCCACCTGGCGGGCCCACTATGACAACCTTTTGAGGCGACCGGATTTCACAGAAATCTTCGCGGTGTACCGCCGCTACAACATCTTCCTCCGTCTTAAGTAAGGCTCAGCATGAGCACGGGTTACCCGCAGGTACCTACGGGTTGAGCCGTGGGAATACTTACAAGTTCAGGTCAAATTTTTCCATCTACTCATATGGATCATACTCGTGCAGCTCCGAGTCTGAAATTTCTATTTTATGAAACCCACCACAAGTACTTGGGACCTGTAATCCTCAAAGTGCATAAGCTATGTGATGTGTTGCATCAATAATCAATTTAATTTACAGTAGTAACTATGCTACAACAAATGTATCCGTCTTTATATACTATTAACCAATAATAGGTAGTAGTAGCATCGCTGGGGCATGTCAATATTCACATCACAACATTGGGATTGAAGCGGGCTATTGAGTTAAAAAGGGATAACAATCAAAGGTAGGCAAGTGGTGTAACAAACCGGCAATACACCCCACAGAAGCGCAATCGCAACCGAGTTGAACCAACTGGGGGGGTGGGGAGTCGGCGAGGGCTTGGGGTGCGTGGCGGAATCTCCATTGGGGTGGTCATGCTGGGGCCCAAGTTAAATCAACCGGGGGGGGCGGCGAGGGCTTGGACTCTCTGTTTGCGGCCCAAGTTGAATGTGCGTGGCAGACTCTCCGTCGAGGTAGTTGTGCTGGAACAGTGTTGAAGTGCTATGTGTGCATGGAACCTGAGTAGGGTAATTAGTTCGCAAACGGTGTGAGCAGCAGCTGACTCACCCAGGATCCAGCACCGATCTCGGAGGGCCGAGTTGTTCTTCATCGTTAGCACCCAGTCCCCCTGCTTGCATTCGCCTCGTCCTCCCACATGGGTTTAATGCCGGACTTGGAGATGTGGCAGGTTGAATTCCATTCGAGCTTTGTCCTGGACACGGACTCTAAGGGCTGAGGGGTTGATATGCCAGCCCAGCGCGTTAGGCTTGTCGTTGATCCATGGCCGGTTGTGAAGAGATGGGGAAACATACGGAGAGATGTGCTGGCAACGCTGCGTTCCGCGGATTAAGCCTATGGGCGATAGAAATGAGGAAAAATACCGCACCTATCAAGACACGAGAGGTGTCAGGAATCCAATTGTTGATTCGGCCGTCAAGGTCAGCCCGTGGCAGACATCACCACTGTCAGCAGGAGGCAGCCGTGCGAGCGGAGCGGAATGAGTTGAGAGTGAGCACAGGTGGGTAGGGCATGTCACGAGTTAACCCGCAAGTAACCTGGATCCGCAGTCACAAGTACTTGCATGTGAAAAACTGATACCTGGATCTGCACAAGTTTTATACTTGTGAGATCTGGATCCACAGGTCATTTACTTGTGAGTATCCAAGTACTTATGAGTTCCTAAATACTTGAAGGTACTTGCAAGTTACTCACAGGTTACTTATTGGCTTTTGGAAACCCACATACCCTTGAAAAACCCGCCCCTAACAAGTTATCACATAAATAACCATCAGTTCCGCACCAAATCGGGACTTTGAGGGGTCTATCGGACACTCCTAAAGGCCCTTATGAATGTCCAAAAGACCCGACAGGGCTACCTATCCCCGTTCTTAAGTTATAGAGTGCACGCTCCAGGGGGGAGGAGGAGAAGGTCATGTCATGGAGTCAATCCTGCACCGGAATATATGATTGTGGGACGCATCTAACACTATTTCATGAGCTGAATCCAATGCGCATGGCGCGAGAGGCATCGGGGTCTCCTATCCTGAGATACAAAGTGATAGTCTGCCAGATTGCGCGTACCTGGGGATCGAGGACACCGATGTCTCTCGCGCTATGCGCATCGGATTCAGCTCATAAACCAGTGTCAAATGCGTCCCACAATCATATATTCCGATGCAGAATTGACTCCATGACATGACCTTCTCCTCCTCCCCCCTGGAGCGCGCACCCTATAACTTAAGAATGGGGATAGGTAGCCCTGTCGGGTCTTTTGGAAATTCATAAGGGCCTTTAGGAGTGTTCGATAGACCCCTCAAAGTCCTGATTTGGTGCGGAATAAGGTCACCCACAAGGGTATAACCAAAAACCCGCACCAACCCACCAATTTTAAACCTGTGGGTGGGCAGGTTACAACCCATATGGGTGCGGGTAGGGGACACCTTCTGGATACCCGCAGATGTACCCATGCCATTGTCTATCACAGGGTGGCCCAGGCAGCTACAGATATATGTACATGTGAGATTAGGTGGAAATTTTTCACATGGAAGTGAGTGGGGAGCAAGGAATTGCACCCAACATATGGCTACAGGTTATGGCAAGTACTTGCCACAAGTACTTGTTGTTCAAAATTTCAAACCTGGACCTGCAAGGACTTGTGGCCACAGGTGATCTGGATCTGTGAGTCGCCATACTCACAAGTATTCCCACGGATCAACTTGTACTGACTCACAAGTTACTTGCACTCGCGACATGCCTTACAGGTGGGGCATCGAGGAAGGCATTATGGATGTGGGTTCGGGGATGGGACAGAGTGGGAGTCTCGATAGGTCGCGAGATTCGAACAATGCTGACACTGAAAATAATCACCATTATACAAACCAAAAGCGGAGACATGTACTCACATATTCATTACACCCAGCGAAGTGCAAGGATCTCGCCTCATGAGACCGATTTAGTGAGATAGAGAACGGCGTTTGGCCTTGAACGCTTGAACGTCGAACTTGGTTGAACTTCGAGCAAAATTTTTTTGTTGTGTCACGATGAGCTTGCCAAACAACATCCTTGATTGACTGCTCGAGCTTGCGTCATACGATTTGTCAATATAAAATTCTTTAACGGTTAGGTGCACACCTTTGTCGTCGCGCTGAGTGTGTCAAGTGAGCTGGACTCGTGAGTGGATGACTGGAGCGGTTGTCCTGGGTGCGCGAATGAATGTGCGCCAATGTTTGCTGCGGCAGGGGTAGGTCATCAGCAGGGTGCGAGGCGCGATGGCGGGAGCCATGCAAGCGGGTTGATCTGGGTCGGCAAGATGTGGCCAGTGGGAGGTTTCATCAGCCCCCGCATCATTAATGCAAGCGGCGCTAAGGTGATGGTGGATAGGCGCAGGGCGAAGTGAGAGCGGGGGAGGGGCGGGGAAGGGGTAGAGTGCGAGGGGGTAAGAAGGTGCGAGTGAAAGGTGAAGTGTAAGTGAATGAGAGCAGGGTGCGAAGGGGCGGAATGAACTTACAGGAGGTAATCGTCATCACGCATACCCAAATGATTGGGTCGGGTGTCTGGGAACATCCAAGCTCGTCCCGAGGCTGCTGCCTCTCCTCCTCTGCTTCTGAATCAGAATTGTCCTCATCCGACTCCTCCCTCTGCTGCGCTTCTCCTCTGCCTCGGCCAAAATGTGTGTCACCAAAGAAGCTCGGGTTTTGACGCTGGGAGATCATAGAATGGAGCGGAGGCAGTGGGTGTGGGTGCGGAAGACGGTTGCTCGGGGGAAGCAGGGACAAAGCTGGGATGATGGGACGATGATTGAGAAGGCCGGATGGGGGGAAGCGTGTGGGGATATGGAGGGGATATTGGACGGCTATATTTACTGCTTAATATAATGTATTTATCAGTAAAACATTATCACCCACTGATGCTCCACCGGGAGCTCGGAGCTATCTCGCAACTTTTCTGGAGCTCTCCTTGGAGACGGTTGAGTTGGATATGGTCAAAGGTCAAGCTGCTCTTGCTAGGGGGTCGTGTATGAGCCAGTAGGATACAGGGGAGATTCATGACTACATACCTCAATGACATCTTTGCGGCTCAGATTCTTGCTGATCCTGCCCTGCGACTGCAATGTGGAATGGCAAAGTAGCCTACGAGGTTGGGCCAGGCCCAACTCTGTGTCAGCGCCAATTAACAAAAGGATACTGCGAGGACCGTACCTTTCAATTCGACAATTTCCTCGTCCGTCATATTTTCCACAAGTTTATCATCGCCAGAATTAAATTAGCTTTAGTATGAAGTTTCCTCGTGAACTAAAACAAGATGTACGAGTGACTGGTTGGTTGGATGAAGTAAAGACAGGTGTGGACATGGTCGTCAACAATTTTCATCCCATTAACTCGGTGTTCCTGTTCCAAATAAGAATCAAAACATGAGTTGACGCATACACATTAACTTGAACATACAATTACATTGTCGGTGAAGTCACCAAAGCTGGGGGCGTCCACAACTGTCAAGCGGAAACAAATTCCGTTTTCCTGAGCCCAGCTCTAACTAACACACAGAAAAAAGAGGGCAGTCAAGGTTAGCGATAAGAACCCGCCAGGACGATATCACGCACCAATAACCATGGCCGCAAACTTGCAAATACTTCACCTATGACCTGATATGGAAGGTTGGCTCGAACATTCCGCACACAAGGTCCGGCTACCAACAGTGATTGCCCCAAGAAAACGGGAGAGTTGCCGACAAAGAATTCAACGTGGTGCATTGTCAATTATTTGCACATGTGTGATTCCCCCCAAAGGTCCGAAAATGAACCTCAGCTACTTGCCGACTCGCCTGGAATCACTCAACTCGCACCCGAACTCGCACCCACAGCCAACATTCTCAATATTTCCACCGGCCGATTGCCATGATCAACAACGGTGACTTCAGCAGTCAAGGGCCCAAGGATCTGGCACCATGAGATACCCATGTGTTTGGTGAGATCCCTGTCTTTTTTATTTTTTTTATTTAAGCAGCACTGCCTGACTGCTCTTTCAACAACTCACCCCCTCTTCATGGCAAAGAATTCTCAAAAGTGGCCACGTCTGGAATCATCTCCCCTGCCTCCATCATCACCTACGAGCACACAACCATCTTTGCCAGTAATTCCCTCCTCAGATGCCATCCCTCTCTTCATCAGCTCCGACTCTGAGGATCTCCCGGCTGCAGCTCTCAAGTCCATGAAGGCTCGGGGTGTCAAAAAGGATAAATTTAAAGGGATGACAGATGAGGAGATTCTTGGTCGGTCATTTCTTAGTCTTCATTGTAATTCTACTAACAAAATTTTTCAGTGGAGCACCAGAAAATGTGGTGATCCTCATGCTACACACATTTTCTACCACCACTCATAGTTCAGGCAGGCCCAAAGGTTAAGTACAAATTTGTTTGCAAGCGGTATGTATTGTTCTATCCTCACCTTCCATTTATTCTAACCATTATATGTAGGCATCCAAACCAATCATGCACGCACAACCGAGAGGATAACTCGACATCAAATCTCATTCGGCATGTTGAATTGTGTAGTCCTCAGAACCCTGAGGTCACGGAGAAGATAATTTCATTTGGTAATGGTGTCACTTATTCTGCGCCGCGTTTTCGATTCCTTCTGGCACTTTGGTGCTCACGACACCATCGCCCTTTTCAAATTGTGGAGGATGAGGAGCTTGTTGAAATGTTCAAGATGCTCTATGCCCGTTGATAAGCATGGTTATGGTTTAGCATCGGTTTGCACTCATTTCATACCATCTCACATCTATTCCTAGTCATTGTAGCTAATTTACTTACTTACCTTCGCATCGCGCGACTAATGCGCGACCACTGATCGCTTCGTACGCGTGGAGATCGCGCTTTCGATGCGATCCAGATCGCATCTTTACCATAGTGATCGCATAGTTTCTTCTTATCTTACAGATTATCTTACATTACATACATACTACCTCATGCCCGCGTAGCTCCGATTTATATAGAGTCGCACATAGCATGCATAATACAACTCCCCCTTCGCATTAGAGCTCTCGAGTCTCGCGTTCATTCCCTTAGCTTGCGAAGATCTCCACATTCCTTGGAGATCAGGCCTTCACTGCACTAAAGACACCCGCTCGCAAACTGCGAAGCACTTGGTTTGTTGGTTTGCCCCTCAGGCCACAGTGTTCTATCACCGTGTTGAGATTCCCCATCCCACTACAATTTCCCGGGATGTTCATGATATGTTCTTGTTGTGTCAAAAAAATGTTATCAGCATTCTCAAGGTACATGCTAATATTATTTCTCCTGGATCAATTTGATTTATTGCAATTAGGAATACAAGGGGAAGATACATATTGGTGTTGATGGCTGGTCATAGTGATGTACACGGCCCGGCTCGGCCCAGAAGCCCCGGCTTCGGCTCGGCTCACCAGGGCTAGGGCTTGCAGAAATTCTGAGCCAAGCCCAACCTCCGGGCCCGGCTCGGCTCCGGCTCGGCTGGGCCCAAGCCGGGGCTTGCAGGTGGATTTTGTTTTCGCCCCGACGAGCGCCGAAAACTGCACCAATACTAATGTTGGGTTTAACGTCAAGCATGGGTGCGTGCCGCTCTTGTGCCCGAGGCAGCGAGACCATACCACAGGCATCTTAACATTGCCTATAATCCCAGTAAGTCCACTATTATTTTATTATAGTTCGACGGCGCCGGCAGCTGGACCCCATCGATGCATTCTCATGCTTTTCAGCACGACTGAACGGTCTCGCAAAGTAAGTACATTCCCCCCCGTCAAGTCTTATCTCACCACAGTATAGATTTTTTCACATGCTGCTGCTCGCAAGCGAGTGAATAAATGAATGAATGAATTTGCGCGCACACATGTCTGCTCATAAATACACGTGCCCGCACGTACACCCGCTCGCACATCCCCCACTCGACCCACATATCCACCCCCTCGCACCCCCCTCGCATGCACCCCCGCTTACATACAAACGAACAAATAAGCTCTGTTGTTAGGTAGGTGCTACTGGATTGATGATTTACATGCACACGCCCATGGGTGGCCAGTTTCCAGACCCACCCCCTCCACCCTCGCGACGGCGTTCGCCACGTCATTTGACACGCGCAACAATATTGTGAGGCTAAATGGGGAGTGCGGACCATGGCTTATGGGGCCACCATGGGTGTTTAGGGACATTGTGGTGAATCCGTGCAGTTTTGTGTCCATACCTGAAAGCCCCGGCCTGACGGCTCGGCCTGGGCTCTGCAAGATGGTGAACCAGGCCCCAAGCCCCCCGAGGCCCTCGCTGCGGCTCGGCCTGGCTCGGCCCATTAGGGCCTGGCTTTGAGCCGGGCTTTGCACATCACTAGCTGGTCATCGCCAAATATATACTCATTTTTGGGTATCACCATTCATCAATTTTGTGATGGACGAATGCTCACGTACATTCTTGATTTTATCAAGTATGTTTATCATTTAAATCTTTTATGGAGCTAATATATTGTCATCAGATTGACGCAAGCCCATACTGGGAAATATTTAGGGGAGAAGCTTGCTGGCTGTCTGAAGACCTATGGTGTTGAAAACAAAGTCCGTACCTTCAATTTGATCTGTTCAGCTGCGCACTCACTCTGTTCGGATACAGGTACTTGGCATTGTCTGTGATAATGCTGAGAACAATGCTACAATGATTCGTACTCTTGCCAAGCTTGTTCCAGGAATTCGGGGAGAGTCTATTCACATCCGGTGTTTTGCCCACGTCATCAATCTTGTTGTTAAGGTTTGTTTGTTGTTTATTGTTGGAGTTTATGATACTCATTGTGCTACGTAGGCAATATTGTCTCAGTTTGCACATACTCATGGTTCTGAATCAAATAGTGGCGATGATCCAGCTAATGAAGCCCTCCTCCATGACATTGATGAGCCTCTGGACGATGAAGATTCAAGAGGATTGGAGGATGAGGATGCTGATCGGGAAGCATTTGATGCGGAGCAAATTTCAGAGCTAGATGTGGAGGAGGCTGATGATCTTGTACTCACTTGGGAGGATCACCATGTGGGTAAGTTTGCGATACACAAAGTAAGTTTCTTTTGTCACTGCTTAATTCCTGCTAATATTTTATAACCAGATTACCTCCCTATCAAAGAAAGTTTTTAATTCACCCACCATCCGCTCGGAGCTTGCAAAGCTTTGCACCGCCCATGACCTCCAGGCTCAAGTACTCCTTTGCTCGGTTCCTATTCGATGGAACTTAGTTGCAGAGATACTTGAAAGAGCCATTGTCCTCAAGCCTGTTCTCCGAGAGCTCTGCGAACTTTCGCAGTTCAACAAATGTGATAGAGTTCGATTGTGACGATTCAAATTGGATGAGGAGGAGTGGGCTGTTTTGGAACGGCTATCCCCTTTGCTCAATGTGAGGTTTTGTTAACTTTGACCAGGCTTATAACTTATAGTTCTCACAGCTCTTCTTATTTTTTATGAAGGAGGTGTCAAAGACAGAAATTCCGCTTATTCATCAAGTCATTCCATTTATTGACCAAATGGATCGTGCTCTGAGTGATTTTGCTGGTGATACTAAACTTTTACCAGCTGTTCGGATGGCTGCGAAATGAGGCAAGGCTATGCTGAACAAATATTATAGCAAGACAGATTGTTACAACAATTCCCACCCCTATCTTTTTCTCTTGATTGACTGATCCCCTTTGTTTGACCATACTTACATTGTTCTCCAATTCTTCATTGTTCTATTGCATGTCCAACACATGCCTCTATTCTTAGATACCTGACTCATCTATGATGTCATAGCTGACTGAGCTTCAACAGCTCTTTTACCTTACATTGTCTTTACTTCCCATTGTACTATGTTCTCGCGCCTCAAGGTCCCTAGTATATAAACCCTAGATACATTGTCATTATTCTCTATCTTGACCTAGGCAATACTACACCCTTTACCTCTGAACCTTGATCACTGAACCTTTGATACCCAAGTCAAAGCCTGACTTGGAGTGACTACAGTCTTGTTGGTATTGACCCAAGACTCTGACTTGAACCTCTGGACGATATTCAACGCTTGAACCTTGGTAAAGGCTATCCGCCTTAACAAAAGGTCAAGATCTACTGATTGCCAACCTCTTTAGGTTCTGGCACCCATTGATTTAAAACCGACACCCCTCCGATCACCGTGGCTCCCCACTCCTTACAGGTTCTTCCTAGAGGAGCTGTCCAAAACAACCAAGGAACTTGGCTAGAAAACACACCACTCTTCTTCGACAACACTGCCTCCCGTTGGCACTACAACGTTGATCCCTATCGAGTGGTATCAGACTCATATTTCACTGAACCATACTCCGCACCCCCACGACAACCTCGAAACACCTTCTCTGCCAACACTTCTGATAGTTCTTCCTCCGAAGCTTCCACTCCCACACAGTCACATCAATTCCAAACCCCGAACCAGAACCAACCCCCGCACTAGCACCCAAGATGACCACCGTCGCACCCATCACTACTGCCACCAAGACCCCCAAACTCAGAACTCCCGCTATATTCAAAGGAGAAAGCGAGCGATGCTCACCCTTCATCAAAGCGGTTAACCTCTACCTCAACTTGAATACCGCCGTCTATGACTCTGATATAGTGAAAATCGGTTTTACCCTTTCATACATGGATGAAGGAACAGCAGGACCCTGGAAGGAAGCAGAAATGGAGAGGCTTGCAAATTTAGAAGGTGGATGGGGAACATATCAAGATTTCATCACACGGGTGGAAGAAGCATTCTCCCCAGCAGATGCCACAGGGGACGCCACTCATCAGTTAACGGTCCTCCGACAAACGGGAACAGCAGAGGATTATGTAGGCCTCTTCAGACAAGCGGCCCTTCGAAGCAAGATTACTGAAGATGGACCTCTTATTGTGTTCTTCCAAGGGGATTAGCCAAAGCCCTTACTGACAAAATCCACAACCTCATCCCACTACCCTCCACTATTGATCTGTGGTACGAAATGTCTATCCGATTCGATAGCCAATATCGAAGGAGTAAACAAATTCACCAACGAAATAACCCAACCCAATACACCAGACCCAAGGGCCCAGCACCCCACGATATATCCCACCAAGGGACCCATTTGCCATGGATGTTGATCGTCTCTCAGTAAAAGAACAGAAGGAACACATGCAGAAAGGACAGTGCTTTGTCTGCCACAAGATTGGCCACCGCGCCAGAGATCACAAGAATGGAAGAACCCCACCAGAGATCACAAGAATGGAAGAACCCACCAGAAACCTCACGAAACAATTACCGCATCCAGAAGATCGAAACCCCGTCCACTTCTGGAATTGTTGAAGTACCCACTGATGGAACCATAGCGTTTACACGCATCCAGGCCCTCATGGCCAGCCTATCCCAAGAAGAAAGAACGGTAGCTATAAAGAGGATGGAAGAAGAGGGTTTTTAGATCGGCGAACTGAATCGACGTCAGTATTGCCCGAATTATTCATTTCCCCTGTACTAGTCACAGTTACAGATAAACAATCTATGCATTTGCCTATTTGCATCGAAGGAAATGAAAACGTCGAAACCCAAGCCCTCATTGACTGTGGTGCTGGAGGAAAATTCATCAACTCCACATTCGCCGAAAAACACCACCTACCACTAGAAGAATTACTACAGCCGATCTCCGTATTCAATGTTGATGGAACCCGAAATAGCAAAGGACAGATCACCCATTACACCTGGGTAAATCTTCGACTTCAAGGACAAACTCTCAAGACACGCCTACTGGTCACCGGATTAGGAAAAGAAACGGTTATTTTAGGACTCCCCTGGTTAAGGGAAATCAACCCGATCATCGACTGGAAACATGGAACCATGGAGATAGATCCCACCAAATTCTCCCTCAACGCTACCAACATCATTCGCACCATTCGGGAAAAAGATATGAAACCTAAAATCATTCCCCGAAAAGTCACCATTCAAGATGTCACTGAGGAAGAAGATGAAATTGAACCTCATCACCTGAACCAAATTGACCCTGATGAACCGGATACCATATACTGCCTTCCAGGATACTCCCCTATCCACGACCCTACACCTCCTATCTCCGACCCTATTTCCCCAGAAGGAGATCTTATCATGGCATATCTACAAGGAGAACCGATAATAGCGATCTTTCAACCCACCATCGCCAAAATCACACCAGAATACACTGGACCACGCTACTTTTACAAACCCAGTCAACGAATCGGAATCACCACTCAAGACCACTGATCCAAACTGGTATCCACAGGACAAGGAGTCCGCATTCATGTAAAAATAACTAGCTCCACTGCCATGGCTCAGGATTCCCTCTCTGACAAACCGAAAACGATTGAAGAACTTCTCCCAGAACCTTATTTGAAATACCGACAAGTCTTTGAAAAGAAAGCCGCCGAACGCTTCCCCGAATCCCGAATCTACGATCATGCCATAGACTTGAAACCAGATTTTGTACCCAAAGATTGCAAAATATACCCACTCACACCGGGAGAACAAGTCAAATTGGACGAATTCCTCAAAGAAAATCTGGACAAAGGATACATTACTCCATTGAAATCTCCGATGGCCTCCCCATTTTTCTTTGTAGGAAAGAAGGACGGTTCATTACAACCATGCCAGGATTATCGTTACCTAAACGAAGGAACCATCAAGAACTCATACCCCCTTCCTCTTATCCAAGAACTTGTCAACAAACTCCGAGGCTCCACAATCTTCACTAAATTAGACCTCCGCCAAGGGTACAACAATGTCCAACTCAAGGAAGGACATCAATGGAAGGCCGCTTTCAAAACCAATCATGGACTATACGAACCCCGGGTTATGTTCTTTGGAATGTGTAATTCTCCTGCTACCTTCCAAATGATGATGAACGAACTATTCAACGACATGATTAATGAAGGATGGATTGTTATTTACATGGACGACATCCTAATCCATTCTTCAGACCTATCCGAACACCAACAAAGAACCCTATGTGTGCTCCAACGACTCCAGGAAAATGACCTCTTCCTGAAACTGGAGAAATGCGTCTTCGAAACTACCGAAGTGGAATTTCTTGGAATGATCATCCGACCAAACCAGATTGCAATGGATCCCACCAAACTCAAAGGAATCAAGGAATGGCTGACCCCTTCTACCGTAAAAGGTGTACGCTCCTTCTTAGGATTTGGTAACTTCTATCGGCGATTCATTGGAAAATACTTGGATATTGCAAAACCACTCAATAACCTCACTAAGAAAGACCTCAAATGGGATTGGACCCCCGAATGTCAAGAAGCATTTGACACATTGAAACGAAAATTTGCCGAAGCACCGGTCCTTCTCATGCCAGACCCCACGAAACCTTTTACGATTGAATCTGATGCATCAAAGTTTGCCACGGGAGCAGTACTCCGCCAACGTGACATGAACGGAGATTGGCACCCATGCGCCTACCTTTCACAATCCTTCGACGCCACTCAACGAAATTACAAAATTTATGATCAAGAACTCCTAGGAATTGTACGAGCTCTGGAAGCCTGGAGACACTATATCCAAGGCTCCCCACATCCAATTACCATATTCTCTGATCACAAAAATCTCACTTATTTCCGCACCGCTCAAAAACTTAATCGACGCCAAGCACGATGGAGTCTCTTTCTTTCCGAATTTGACATCAAATTGGTCCATGTCCCTGGAACACAGATGGTCCAATCAGATGCTTTATCAAGAAGAGAAGACCTAAATCTGGAAGAAGATACTGATAACGAAGATATCACATTACTCCCGGAAGAGTTATTTGTGAAAACTATTGACACCGACCTCCGTGACCAGATTCTCGCCTCCTCCTCCAAAGAGGATGTGATTACCCAGGCCATCGAAGCACTCAAGAAAGGGGGCACCCCTCCGATGAAATCCGCGCTTTCTGATTGGAAAATTGAAGAAGAACTGGTCTTCTACAAAGACCAATGCTATATTCCCCCAGACAAAACCCTGAGAAGAAATATCGCATCAAGATACCACGACTTGCCAATGATGGGACACCCTGGTCATATGAAAACCCTGGAACTTATCCGTCGCGATTATTGGTGGCCTGGAATGTATACATTTGTCAAAAATTATGTTGAAGGATGCGCTATCTGTCAACAAACCAAAGTAAACACTCACCCCACCGCACCACCATTAATGCCGATAAAACCCCCGACAGACCCAAATCCTTTCTCACAGATCTCCATGGACTTTGTTACGGATCTACCGAAATCCCATGGATATGATTAGGGTATGGCACGGGTCACACCGTGGGTCACATTTGTGACACTGGACCCGCACCCGCCGAAACTGCACCCACGGGTACGGGGTTTAACCACGGTGCAAGGCACACCCGCGGTGCTGTGCCACACCGTGGGGTACCACGCTACGCTGCGGGGCTCAGCATCGTGCTGTGGGGTGCCGCCGCATCCGCCGGCCCATCTACAATGCCCTCGTACAGTGCCGCGCGCATCGATTGATGCGGCTGGCACCATACGAGGGGTACGCAGCGATGGGGGTTGACGGATCCCGGTGGGCACTGCAGCCCCCACCTACAATGCCCTCGCATGATGTCGCGCGCATCGATTGATGCGGCTAGCGTCATGCGAAGGGTGCGCATGGCGGGGGTTAGCAGGCAGCACCACTGCGTGAGGGGATGGGAGGGAAGGGGGGCTCACCGTTTGGGCTCCTGGCATTTATGGGGAGTGCGCGGGGATGGGTGTTGACGGATCCCGGTGGTGCTGTGGGGTGCCGCCATGACAGACCCTCCTGCAGTGCCCTCGCACGATGTCGCGCGCATCAATTGATGCGGCTGGCATCGTCTGAGGGTGTACAGGGATGGGCGCCGGCGGATCCAGGTGGGGACTCACCATTTGAGACCCCAGCCCTCGTTTGCAAGGGCCGGGGCACACGGATGGGGCGGGCCTATCGTTTTAGCCCCAGCGCGAGAGTGGGAGTGTAGGGCTCAGTTTGCAAGCGGGGGCGACAGGATGGGGCAGCGTGTCGTGTTGTGTGGGTGAGAGATAGGGAGGGTGGGGTGTGGAAGGGTGCGAGGGGTGCGGGGGAGTGCAGGAGAGCGTTGGGGAGCAAATAGGGGCCCCGGGGGTGATATGTGAGCAGCGGCTGAAGTCCCGAGCGAGGGGGTACTCACTTTTTTCCTCCTCCAAAAAGTCAAGGGAACGGTTGTGTTCCCCAAGAGCAACTCATTTGCGAGTGTGGGCTGATGGATGCATGCGGGAAAGCATCCCTGGCACTCTCGTTTGCGAGAGTGGGGAGTGACGATTGCGTCAAACGATGTGAGGGGGGTGGGGGGTGGGGGGTGGCTTGAACAACGACGAGAACGTTGGAAACAACGTTCCGATCGTTGATCGATCGGTGTGTCAGGGAGCCAAAAACGGCCCGCAGCCACACCAAGGAACCCGTCGTTACCGCGGTACGGGTGCGGTTCTTGCCGCGGTGTCCATTGAAACTGTGACACCCGTGACCGGAAAACCGCGGTGTGACGAAACCCATGCTACAGCCTAGATATGATTCACTCTTGGTCATGGTAGACCAAGGGCTTACTAAGGGGGTAATTCTAATTCCCTGCAACAAAACGATCGATGCCCTAGGAACTTCAAATCTTTTATTCCGGGAAGTCTACAAACAATTTGGTCTCCCAGATAAAATCATCTCTGATCATGGCCCCCAATTTGCCTCAGCAGTACAGAGGGAATTAGGACGACTCCTTGGCATCAAACTCGCATTCAGTACAGCATACCACCCCCAAACTGATGGAGAAACAGAACGTGTCAATCAAGAAGTAGAAGCTTACCTTTGGATCTTTTGCGTTAATCACCCCGAAACATGGGTGGAATTCCTCCCTACCACCGAATTCACCCACAATCAACGCCTACACTCCGCACAAAATGCTTCCCCATTCTTCCTCATGATGGGCTACAACCCTATTGCCGTTCCCCTTCCCTTCCTCAAATCTGACACACCCGCTGTACAAGAACACCTCCTATCCCTTCAGAAGACACGAGATGAAGCACTCGCCGCACATGAACTGGCCAGCCAACGTATGGCTGAAAGAACAGCACGAAACTTCACTCCCTTCAAGAAAAACGACTTAGTATGGTTAGAATCTACTAACCTCAAGCTAAAATACGAAACCAGAAAGATGGCACCACGACGAGAAGGCCCCTTCCCCATCACCAAGGTGTTAGGACCTCTCACCTACCGGCTACAATTACCTGATCAATGGAAAATACATCCGGTGTTTCATGCATGCCTTCTTACCCCATACAAGGAAAATGAAGTCCACGGACCTAATTATACAAAGCCACCCCCGGAATTAATTGAAGGAGAAGAAGAATACGAAATTGAAGCCATCCTCAAACACCGCAAACAAGGAAACGGCATGATGTACTATGTGAAATGGAAGGGTTATCCTTCTACTGACAACACATGGCTTCCCACACGCAGCTTTGGAAATGCCTCCGACATTCTCAAAGCTTATAAGAAACGACACTCCCTTTGATTCCCCCATCTTTCGAATCCCCACATTTGAAAATCTAGTTCACTACCATGTCTTCTTCTACTGCCTCCACCACTTCCACTGACTATGCCGTCTCCTCCGACTCCCCCCTCCAAACTGCTTCCTCCTCATCCTCCCCAACTCATGCAACCGCTGATAAGCATGGTAATGGTTTAGCATCAGTTTGCATCTATTTCTAGTCATTGTAGCTAATTTCCGTACTTACATTCGCATCGCGCGACTAATGCGCGATCACTGATCGCTTCGTACGCGTGGAGATCGCGCTTTCGATGCGATCCAGATCGCATCTTTACCATAGTGATCGCATAGTTCCTCAGTATCTTACAGATTATCTTACATTACATACATACTGCCTCATGCCCGCGTAGCTCCGATTTATATAGAGTAGGGCATGTCATGAGTTAACCCGCAAGTAACCTGGATCCGCAGTCACAAGTACTTGCATGTGAAAAACTGATACCTGGATCTGCACAAGTTTTATACTTGTGAGATCTGGATCCACAGGTCATTTACTTGTGAGTATCCAAGTACTTATGAGTTCCTAAATACTTGCAGGTACTTGCAAGTTACTCACAGGTTACTTATTGGCTTTTGGAAACCCACATACCCTTGAAAAACCCGCCCCTAACAAGCTATCACATAAATAACCATCAGTTCCGCACCAAATCGGGACTTTGAGGGGTCTATTGGACACTCCTAAAGGCCCTTATGAATGTCCAAAAGACCCGACAGGGCTACCTATCCCCGTTCTTAAGTTATAGGGTGCACGCTCCAGGGGGGAGGAGGAGAAGGTCCTGTCATGGAGTCAATTCTGCACCGGAATATATGATTGTGGGACGCATTTAACACTATTTTATGAGCTGAATCCGATGCGCATAGCGCGAGAGGCATCGGTGTCTCCGATCCTGAGATACAAAGTGATAGTCTGCCAGATTGCGCGTACCTGGGGATCGAGGACACTGATGCCTCTCGCGCTATGCGCATCGGAGTCAGCTCATGAAATAGTATCAAATGCGTCCCACAATCATATATTCCGATGCAGAATTGACTCCATGACATGACCTTCTCCTCCTCCCCCCTGGAGCGCACACCCTATAACTTAAGAACGGGAATAGGTAGCCCTGTCAGGTCTTTTGGACATTCATAAGGGCCTTTAGGAGTGTTCGATAGACCCCTCAAAGTCCTGATTTGGTGCGGAATAAGGTCACCCACAAGGGTATAACCAAAAACCCGCACCAACTCACCAATTTTAAACCTGTGGGTGGGCAGGTTACAACCCATATGGGTGCGGGTAGGGGACACCTTCTGGATACCCACAGATGTACCCATGCCATTGTCTATTACAGGGTGGCCCAGGCAGCTACAGATATATGTACATGTGAGATTAGGTGGAAATTTTTCACATGGAAGTGAGTGGGGAGCAAGGAATTGCACCCAACATATGGCTACAGGTTATGGCAAGTACTTGCCACAAGTACTTGTTGTTCAAAATTTCAAACCTGGACCTGCAAGGACTTGTGGCCACAGGTGATCTGGATCTGTGAGTCGCCATACTCACAAGTATTCCCACGGATCAACTTGTACTGACTCACAAGTTACTCGCACTCGTGACATGCCTTAATATAGAGTCGCATGTAGCTCGCATAATACAACTCCCCCTTCGCATTAGAGCACTCGAGTCTCGCGTTCATTCCCTTAGCTTGCGAAGATCTCCACATTCCTTGGAGATCAGGCCTTCACTGCACTAAAGACACCCGCTCGCAAACTGCGAAGCACTTGGTTTGTTGGTTTGCCCCACAGGCCGCAGTGTTCTATCACCGCTTCCACCTCCTCTTCCTCATCATCATCTTCTGCCCCCACTCGACGCGAACCCCTTCAACCAATCCCTGAAAATGAAACCGACAATATCATCAACCCGAACGAAATCCCAAAGGACCTAGAAGATTTCTACAATCTCCTCATCACCATCAAGGACCCTGAGTCCTTCGTCACTTCCATGAGAAAGTATCCTATCCTTCGTGACTTCATGACGGCGTTCTATGATGTCAACGACCTAGATGCACCTATTCGAAACCTCTTTGGAGCCATGGGCCAGGTTCAAGCCCAACTCACTCTACTCAAAGAAGCCCATGAATGCGCCCAGAAGACCCTATTCCATGCTGGAAGGAAATGGGGCCTAGATGCTCTCATTGGATTCGACGGTACCGGTCCACATGGATACCCTCATCCATTAAGAACCGAACATATTCAACAACTACTAGAAGACCAACAGATGAACCGAATCCCCGGAGTAGTAACTCCACAACTCACAAATGACCCCTGGCCCCTCACTAATCGAACCGTCGACGAACTCACATCCACCCCCTCCATTGTTCTCACTGACCTGGAAACCGAACGACCTCCAAACCCGGCCACTCCAATGGAACCCACTTCTTCCAGAACAGACTCTTGAGGAGCGACACCCTTCCCACACTCTCCCATAAATGACATCTCCGCTACTCCTTCCCCCGATCCTCCGGCTACCACTCCACTCCCACAATCCCTGGCATCTCGCTTAACCTCACCCAATCCTGAACCTTTTATTCCACCACTGCCGAACCCAGAACGACTAGCACCCCCATCCTACGACCAAGCACATGGGAGAAACCCCGTCATCCGAACCCCACGACGACAAAGACAACGCCCACAAACCATCTTTGTCACCCCTCTCTCCCATGCTGGCCGACCACGACATATCCAATCTCCCGATGCTGAAAATGTCCTGCCTCCCCGGACTGTCTTCTCTCGACCCAAACGACCTTGCGTTCGATATTGCTCCTTTTGCCATGGTACAGGCCACGCATTTTCCACCTGCCCTGACTTTTATTGCAATTTCTGCAACTGGCAAACACTGCATGTCACTTGCGCTCATAGTCATTATGGACCACGACAACCCGATTTCGACGAAGAGTTTTATTTTGACAACTCTGCCATTTCTAACATGATTGATGAACCCTATGGCAGCTTTGCAGGATAACTTGAAGTCAGGGGACTTCAATGATAAACAGGGGGTAATGTTACAACGGTTCCCACCCCTATCTTTTTCTCTTGGTTGACCGATCCCCTTTGTTTGACCATACTTACATTGTTCTCCAATTCTTCATTGTTCTATTGCATGTCCAACACATGCCTCTATTCTTAGATACCTGACTCATCTATGATGTCATAGCTGACTGAGCTTCAACAGCTCTTTTACCTTACATTGTCTTTACTTCCCATTGTACTATGTTCTCGCGCCTCAAGGTCCCTAGTATATAAACCCTAGATACATTGTCACTATTCTCTATCTTGACCTAGGCAATACTACACCCTTTACCTTTGAACCTTGATCACTGAACCCTGATACCCAAGTCAAAGCCTGACTTGGAGTGACTATAGTCTTGTTGGTATTGACCCAAGACTCTAACTTGAACCTCTGGATGATATTCGACGCTTGAACCTTGGTAAAGGCACTCCGCCTTAACAGATAAGAGCTAGGTAAATAAAAGCTGAGGAGTTGTTTGGTGGTAAATAGCCAGCATTGCTAAATATTGGTATTTATCAGTAAATATCAGTAAATGTGGGTATATGGCTGGAACAGGTTTTCCTGATGAATGAGTGCTAAGCATCAAGTGCATCCACATTAGATGTGGGATGAATTGCCACCAAATTCAGATTGATAGCACAATTCGACCGCCGTTCCACTCAAAGCAAATATTTGTTTTTGGAGCTAAACAAATAAAAATAGGATATTCCAAACATTGTTTGAGGCCCAAATTGGAAGGGTTGAGGCCATGGAATTTCCAAGTCAAGGCTGGCCAGGACATGGAACAACAACAGTGCCGTTGCAGGAGTAGTATTACTCAGATACGTAGGCAGAGGAGACATTCATGCCAATTGGCAGGCAAAATAGTGCCAAGATGGGGTCAGGGTTAGGGAAAGATCTAATCTAATCTATTTGTTTAGCTCCAAAACCAAATATTTGTTTCGAGTGGAATGGTGGTCGAATTGTGCGATCAATCTGAATTCGGCTGTGAGAGGCGGCAGGTGAATGTGATATACACAGGAGAGAGAGAGAGAGGAGTTTGAGGTATTTGGGTTGAAGGTCCAACGTCCAGGACTGAGATGGTGGGCCGGCTGGACCGTCACGTGGCCGCATTTGGCTAACCCTTCCAGTTGTTTGGCTAGACCTTTAGATTTGGTTCAAACGCGACAAGTCTTTTTGTGTCATTCAAGTTTGTGACCCTCTCAGCTACCCACCCTACCCGCGTTCCATCCGCTTCCATCTGCCTCAAGACCAAACGCTTCAAGACTCGCTTCAAGATGCCTTTCACTAGGCGTCTGACGTCTAACACTGGTGTTTTGAACTTATTTGAGCTTTTCACTGTGCATTTAACGTCAGCACTTGAGCAAAAACCCCAGAACTTCAAGCTTCAAGACCCGGACCCTCATGCACCCTTTCCCTTTCGTCCCGTTCTGCCATTGTTTCACCAGAACCGTAAGTCATTTTCTTCCAGCCCGTTGCCCCGCAGCCTCCTGACGCCCAATCATCTGTACTCCAGACATCATACTCAGTACCACCATGGGTCGGCTGGGGCCCCTCGGGGAGCTCACCGTACTCCTTTATTTCCACTATCTCAACGGCTGCATCTGCGGGGTTTTCATAGGTGTATACATTGCCGGTATGTTGGCCCCTCCTGGCCCCACTTTGTGATAAACTAAACGTGTATAGCATATTCTAGTGGATTTTAGATCCATTGATGAACGCACGCTAGCATAATTCGCAAATAACCCCTGGCATATTGTCAACGCCTAGCAGGTAACGGTGAAGGAATGGATCAGGTGGATGGGTTGCCATCCGGGTATGTCTTATCCTGCTCACGACCCGTTTATTGACCAGATGTATGCCCAGTGCCTCAGGATGCTGCTTGCTCGAAAGACAGAGGGCGACCACCCACATTGTTCATCAAGCTTTTTGACATCCCGGTGGACAAAGAGGTTAATTTTTTGGATATCTAGCTGGTTTTACAATGATATCGTTTGAGTGGATAGAGAGCTTGTCGTCGCGATTAGCGCTAACTGTCTGCCCGCCTACCCTGAACTGGAAGGTGATGCTGGTTTCTCATCCCCTCCAAGCCTACGTGCAAATATTGAACGTGAAACCGCATATCACCTTTTACCCCCATTGTGCAATCTACGACGGGATTCTTTCGGTTATCTCGCACTCAATGGCCGTCAGGTCTCCAATTGCACCATCATCGTCATCGAATGCATTTAGGCTGCCATCAACATCATGGAAAAGGGGGGAGCAGCATTGATCGATCAGCCTTTCTGCATCTCAGCTTGCGAGACTCTAAGTGGCAGCGTGCAGGTCCCCCTTACCCCTGCTGGTGATAGATTCAAAAAGATGCGCAAGGCACTCCACACCCACTTCCAGCCCAGAATGCCACACCCGTGTCGATGAAGAGCGCATGTTAGCACATCTTCAATATTCTGGACGACCCCACCAACCAGCAGGAGCATGCAAAGTGCTACTTGGCCGCCGTCGTCATGTCGCTCGCACCTTACTCATTTGGGTGTCGCTTTGTGTCCGGATGTGTAGCGATGCACAGCCATTCCTTTGGTAAGTAATATCTTCCTAGCATAATCCAATCTAACCCCATACACACAGATACCCGAATACCTCACGGAACTTCAGCAGGGCCACAAGGAGGGGCTTGATCTTCCAAGATGCAGCCTGACACTGCTGGTGCCCACCCCTATTTCTGTGGGAAAAATAAACAGAAAAAAATGTAATGTAACTTCTATGACATTTTACTTATAGAATTACAACAAGTTTTTCTGTGTGGAATATGCCATGAAAATACATTAAATTTTTCCACAAGAAAAACAGATGGAAAAACCCATCATGAGCCAATCACATCACTTATTAACTGGTTTTTCTATCCATTTTTCCTGTAGAAAAACTTAATGTATTTCTATGGTGTATTTCATACAGAAAAATCTACTGTGATTCTAGAAGTAAAATATCATAGAAGTTACATTACATTTTTCTTTGTATGTTTTTCCCAGAGAAATAGGGGTGGGCGCCAGCAGTGTGAGGAAGTCCGGACCAAACTGATAAATTGGTTTTCTCTCATCCCTCGCCTCCCTTCTCCACTTATATCCTCTCCCGGCAGAAATCGCTCACCCTCTCCAACCCGCGGCCATCTACATCACTGGCTCCATGTTTGATGCCGGTTCTGACACCACCGCCAGCGCCATTTTAATTTGTCCTTGTCGCCGCCCTCTACCCAGAAACCTACACCCACGTGTGCGCCAAGCTCTTCGCCACCTGTCCGCCTCACCGACAAGCCCTCTCTCCCCCAGACTACCACATATGTTCCCAAGACGTTCCACTGGCGCCCTGTCGCCGTGGGTAGCTTCGCACACCCCGCGACCAAGGGCATCATATAGAACAACACACTCATCCCCACAGGTGCAACTGCGATCAGGAATGTGTGGTTCGTCGGGTGCGACCTCGCGGCGTTCAAGGACCCCGAGATGTTTGACCCCATAGTGGCTTGACGCGGATGGGAATGCGTGTGAGGACATGCGGGCATTTACTTTTGGTTGGCAGGCGTGTATGTCCCCGGTGGTGGTGCATGACCATGGCGTAAGTGTCTCAGCTATCATTCATTCCATGTGCGGTACTGATATTGTCAGTTTAGCTCGGCATTTTTGAACACAGCACTGCTGGTCTGGGCATTGAAATCAGCGCAGACCCGACGACGTCCATCCACCCACTCGCGTTTGCAGATTCGGCAAACGCCCACCCGTCGCCGTTCAAGGTCAACTTTGCATCATGCGAGGGCATGCGGGAGGTGATGGAAACCCTCGCCACTCTGGGTACCATCATATCATGCCCCAGCGCGTGGCGCTGTTGTGCCATCGCTCCCTGAAACCGCCATCCCATCCCCTGGCGCACTCTCTTCGCCTATGCCATGTGTCGCCTCACGATTTCTGGATGCTACCAGCTGCCCACAAGTGCAGTGCCATCGCTGCAGAAGAGGAAAAGGAGGCTCAGGCTGTTGAAGAGGTTGAGGCCACAAAGGTACTTGGATCCGTGTTCCAACCACACTAACAGCTGACTTTTATTTTCAGTCATCATCTGCGCTTGGGCCCCACCCAATTTCCAGAGTCGATGTTGTTCTTTCTGACCAAACCAGATTCATCCCCTTTGCCTTATTCTTCCTCTCCCAACGGACCATTACCTGCCGGCATATCGCGAACCTATCCCTACATCGTGCCTCCTCCCCAGGTCCAGCCCAGTCCATTCTTA
>JADNYI010000476.1:0-24990 GCA_015501065.1 Infundibulicybe gibba | reverse complement strand
CGTTACTGTGTGCTCGAATCTGGCGGATCTGGTCATTTGCATTCTCCGCCGCAGTCAGTAAACATCAGCACTAGTTACTTGGTATGACATAGTAACACTAACGTAGGTCGTTGTCGGAACCGTCGCCATTAGAGGGCTTGCCCTGCGTCTGGAGCCTTCGGCGCTCCATGAGTTCCAATCCGCCTGCACTACGTTCCGACAGGCTGCGCGTACGAATAGCCGAGCTGCCCGAGCGATGGTATATACATGCATCGACCTCAACATTCAAGCAGAACTGACGGACGTGGTGTGGTAGCCTATCCTTGAAAATATGCTTCAGAAAGCTGTCCAAGCTTGGGACGCATTCCACGGGCTCCGGGAGCCGCTAATTATTCCTACGGATCCTAATGACGAGCTCTCCATATTTGGAGGCAGAACCAAAGTTATCAACCCTCACCCACCAGCGGACAATGCCCCAAGTCGGGCACCCATACCACCCCAAGCTATTCTTGATTCTCAGCACCAGCATCAAACACCGCAAGAGGTATACGCGGGGTGGAGAGGCCTCTTCCATGAAGTTCCAAGCCATTGGTATGAACACAACCCCTCACCAAATACTGCCCTACAAGGATCCAGAGATGGTTTGATGTTAAATGATAGGTGGTCGTCGCTCATGTCCAGTAATGAAATTCTGGGCGATGGCCGTTCGTAGAATTTTCTTAGCAACGTGATATTGACCTACAATACTTATTAAATGTCGGAATATTCGACCAAACCTTTATGATTAGGTACATAGTACTTATGCAAGTGTAGTGATGAGGGGGCTGTGTTGTTTTTGGACTGACAATAATCAGATATTGCCCACCACCGAATGGGGGTCCAGCACCCGGGCCACAGATTATCCACCCAATGAACCCACCCGGAGTGACATTCACAGATTAAACGCTGATAAGTACTTGAAATGTAGTGTAGGGAGTACATAGATTGATGTAGAGATACATATAGCCCTGTCATGATCAATTTTATCGAGGAAAAATCCATGCGGCTGTGTCTATTGAGATTGATGGAAAGACAAGTAGGTGAGTGGGAACGGCGATGATTGAGACTATGAGACCGCTGGATCCGTAGACATGCCTTTAGTAGCTTTTGGCTGCGAGGCCGCGATTTCCGCCTCAGAGGCTCTTGTTTTTGCCATGTCCTTTTGAACCTCCCGTTCAAATGCGTCTTCGTCAAATGATTTATTGCAGCAGGATCCACAACATCCAGCATTTCCACGCCGATTGCAACAGCCCTCTGCGCCCCATGGTGCTGTCGAATTGCATAAGACAATAAGTCACGCGTAGCCACGAAGGATAACGATGGGAAGAAGAACACACCCATATATGCCCAGCTTTCGAATGACGTGCCCCGAAAACGCCTGCCAACAAAAAAGGACTGAGTGCCGACTCAGGCTGGTCAGATGGACTCGACCTACAACATATCCCGCAACACGCAGTTATACAAGTCTCAACACCGTCCGACATAAATTTGCAATGTAAGAAGACACGAGGGTGGTTTTGAATCAGTTGTAGGGGGGGAGAACGGTAGGTAGGTTGTTGGGGCTATTCTCAAGTGCTTTCTTTATATGCATTCCGTTGAACCCAATCAGGACCATGGTGAGCTAAGTGACCTTCTATTTATACAAAGTGCCTAATACAATGAGGCGATGCATAATCACAGCCCCATGATATCATCCATGTGGTATCAGTGTTATTGGAATTTTGAATTGGGCAGTACGTTATCAAGAACCTTTTTGGGGTCTTCTCTGCTCTTCGTTGGTGAGGTCGGCCATACCCCGACTTGACTGTCAAACAGTGACCAATTCGGCGACTGCGTCGGGCGGATATGAGAAAAATCTTGTACCACAGGGAGAGAATTCTGGTGCGGCAGGGTATTAGCGCCGTCACGGTGGTAAGACATCATATCATAAGCGCTTTTGTTACCTGGACAATCCGGCCCTGCGCGCTCAAGCTTGTTGGATATACGCCGAAGCGGATACCGGAACAATCTTCGATGATGGGGTTTGATGATACATTGAGCAATACGTCCACTGTTTTCGAGCTGTGCATACGAAACTACGAACAGATGAATGGTAGTAACAAACAGGAAAAAGGACCTCACTTGGTGGCAAGCCAGCACGAGGGTACACCGGTTGAGATGATGCAGGATAATGCTCCCATTGATGGCAGGAAGAAGTAGTAGTGTATTAGTTAAATCCTTGATATGAAGCGCCGATATATCTAGTATCGCATTTCCTACTATGGCGGGGTGACCCAATGCTGGTAGCAAGTTCACAATACAGTTATCAAGTTGTGATATGGTAACCTCGTGATGTTGCGAGGACGCCTCAGGCAATGACTCGAGAGTGAGATACTCGTTTGAGCGCGAGGACAGTGAAACATGTGTGGATTTCCACTTGACCTCGGCTGCCTCTGCGCTAACTTGGAACGTTACGGGAGTACTAGGTTTGGGTGGCAGTAATGACTGTTCTGTGATAACAGGCGGGTTTGCCTTTCGCTTGAACGCAAACTTAGATTTGGGGGCAACGGAAGCGCGAAGTTGTTCGAGTGACAGTTCGAGTTCTTTCAATTGCTTGGGAATATCGACATCAGCTCGCAGAAACATGGAAGATGCTCAGCGCGAACCAACTCATGTTGTCTCTGATCATAGCTTGGGAGGGATCCACTGGCATCGGCGAGACTCTTGGTGAGTTTACTGAGCTCTATGGATAAATTCTGTAGGTCGCCGGCTGTTGAAGATTTCATAGTTTCAATCTGGGAGGCTAGATCTGCGAGGTGGGCATATTTTCAGATTCATGATGTACCAGATGGTGTTTTAACTGGCAAACCAGAGCATATCGTTTGAAATTCCACCGTAAAGGCCTGTGCAAACTCCCAGTTGGATTCGGTCATGAGTACTGAGTACTTGAGTGTTTGAGCGTTGAACGTTGAGTGCTAAGCTTAAGCCGGACTGAGTAGCACACATTCGTAACTTATGCACCGAACGAAGCCTAATGTAGATCGGTGTTATTGAGCCACACTTCAACTCGGAGCCGTCACGCGTAGCATCAACTGAGTCAATAGCCCACAAGTCTAGCGGTGTTGTAGGCTTCAGCACTGAACATATACAATGATAATGGAGTAGGTAGTTCAGTGTTACCTCAGCGGGATGTCAGAGAAATTGTAGGAAGGTTCGCGCGAATGAAAACAGTTTATGTGTATATATTGTACATGACCATGGTAAGGTGTCTACGGCCCTTAGCGGCCATATCTATAGCATGTCGTTCATCAGCGCACGGTCCAAAGTACATAGGATTAACGCACTTCTGAAGCTCCCATTCACGGTTATCTAGAGGGCAAACATTTCTCGTCTTGAGCCATCGTGAGATACAATGGAAGTGGAATGCATGCTATGGATATATCAGACTTGGGGCTCAAAATGGTATGCACAAGATGCATACATTACAGATTCCCCATGCAGCGTTGCATTCCTCACTGGTTGCAGAGACTTGGTTTGCCTGACAGTCGATACCTATAGCCACCCAATCCCAATCAGATACAAACGACACTTCTGGGGGAGAAGCGAACACAGGTCCATGATATGATTTCGGCAGATAGCGCAATTGTCTACAACGATGTCTGGGATCGCGGTTACCTAGGTAAGATATTTTATGAAGTGTAATAGTCCCCACTTACCCCAAGCCCACAATGACACCGCATTCCACTGGATTCGACGGAATTGTCATCATCTCTGGAAGGCGGGGGGAATCATTCACCACACCTTTTTGACCTCAAAGCGTGGTTTGGACTCCTTGCCTTGTCTTTTCTCCGGTGCTGGGGTGTCGACGTCCATATCGGCCATTATAGAGTGATTTTGAGTTGGGTCGTTGCGGATGGGGGACCAGTGTCAATGGCAGCTCGGAGGGCGATGCATGCTGTGGCCGGGCGGATTATTACTCGTTAGCTGACCAATCACATCGCCCCACGTGCGGTGGCGCGGTCGCGAGTTGACCTACCCTAAACATAGTTGAACCATCACAAGGTTGCAGTTCCCTGGGCTTTCGACTTGTCGCGCCTCAAGCCGCAATGGCTAGCAGTAATACAGATTCGTGGTCCCCTCAATATGGGACTACGACCTTTACAAACTATACATCAGAAACACCAATGTCTCCCTCAAGATACTCATATACATCAGGTATGTTTTCTTTTTCACTTTTGTGGTGTGAGATGCTCATAATCTGGTAGACTCACATCGACAATCCTCGGACGGCGATGATGGCAATTCAGCTCAGAATATGCGGCGTATTACCGTTTCACCCTCCCCATCACAGCAAAATTCGGACCAGGATTCGTACACTGACGACAACTCTATCGACGAAGTTGAAGCCACATTGAACGACCTTGAAAATGACTTAGATAACACAGAGCAGGCTCTCAGCGAATGGTCGCATTCGACTGGTCCGACGCCCACATATACTTCCAGCTCGTACACGGGCTCACCATCATACCTTTCTCTCCCATCTCTCGTTCCACAGCGCGCAGCGCCTATCGTTTCGGACCCGCGGATGCGTTTAAGCAGGATTACAGAGCGAACAGAAGAGTCGCGCCCAAACTCAGGTGCGTTTTCCATGGGTGGGACAGTGCGTCCAGCCAGTGCTACCCCGATGCTTTCCGCCGGTCCGCTCTTTTGGCTGGCACGTCTTCCCACTCTCGTGGATCCACTGACTCAGATCTCCCCCCACCTGGACGCGCGAATGAGCTCATAGCCGTTTTTGAAACCAACAGTCCTGGTCACACTCGGACCGCTTCTGCACCTGGGGCTCGGTCTCCAAGTCCTTATTTCGCCAGTCAAACAACCACGAATCTACCAAGCGCCACGAGCTATGGTTATGGTAGCAGCACGGGCTACGGGTACGGGAGTAGGCCGTCATCGCCCACGAAATCACGGAGTGGCACCTCTGGATTCCTTTCCCCACTTTCCACAACAATGGAATCTCGTTTCCGGACATTGAGCCCAGCAGCAACCGAATCTCGTCTTGGAACCGGATCTTATTTAAGTCCCAGTACATATACTGCTCCTCCCAGTACATTTTCGAACACTAACACGAATACCAACACCAACACTGACACAAACACCAACACCAATTCATATACGGCAACTAACACTGGCGCGCCCAGCACTTTTACCAATACGTTGACCGCTAACAGCAATACTTACACTGGGACTGCTGACAACACATTCACAAATACGGGAACGTACACAGTTGGGAGTGGGACATTCACTGGGACCAGTACAACTCCCACCTCCACCTTACGCCGACCCCAGACGTCCCCTCGTTCACCGCTAGCGTCCGTTCGTAACATCGTGGCTCTGTGGAAAGAGCGAACCCCTGCCACGGGTCGATCGACCGGAAAATCATTTGCTCCGGGGTCTTCCACGAGTATCTCCCCTCCCCCAACAGATACAGATGGACTCTTTGGAATCAGGAGGCGGGCGCAGAGGGTGGGGGCCAGGCTTCGCGAAACGGGCCAAGCTGCCCGCGGAGATCCTATCACACCCACGAGAGGTGATGTAGGAGACGACATGAGTATCAGAAGTACTGGGCTTCCCCCCACGTTTAACGCGGCCGACTTCACCGCGTACACTCAGAGCAATGAAGCGGTGAGTCCATTCTCCTATATATATTTCAATGGTTATTAAACCTTCCCAATAGCCTCTCCATATTGGACTGCTATGGTATCTCAATGTACATGCCACCCTCCGTACCGCTGGCAAAGGTGCCAGGCTCTTCTGTACCCACACATGCTTCTGCTTTCGTGGCTTGCGCCCGGAGGTGGTCGGGGCATTGTCGCCCTTGATCTATTGAATTGTACGAGTGTTCAGTCTGCCCCGTCTCCAACGCACCCCAGCGCAAGAGATGATGTTGGTACCGCCGCAGCAAGGTTGCAGAGTGGTGAACGAGACGGTCAACCATTGATGGATATGTTGGTGCCCTTCCACATGTTGTACGCGGATGGAGTGGAACGCCTTGCAGCAGAGAGCCTATTGAGAGACAAAAATGGGTGAATCGGCTATGGTTAGTCAACCAGTTTGTTGCGAATTTTTTTTGAACGGGTTTTTATATAATGTTTCAGGGAGGCTGTCAATCGCCCCGTCACACTTCCGGACTCCGTCTCGACTCGCTCCCCTACTGGTTCGATCAGAACCATCCTCTCAATTGACAGCCGAAGTAGTGCTTCGAGCACCGGTTCTCGCTCAACTGTGTTCGTTCCGCCACTCAGCACGCTCCCCGACATTTCCGACTTCCAATCAAATCTTTCCTCAACTTCTGGCTCGTTCAAGTCGGGTGTTTCTCGCCAATCTTCATTGGTTTCCTCACACCACACCCGTACTGTCGACGATACTGTCATATCAAATCAGCAATATGTTTATCCTGGTGATCCTCGGGTCATCACACCCAGCAGAGCTAGCTCGTTGAGGCGTACGAGCTCAATGACTGACCTCGATGAAGAATTTGCTTCGGCGTTGAGACGCGCAAGGGGAGCGCGGCCCGGACTTGGTTTCCCTGCTTTTGTCCTCGGTGGCTCACCAGTGACGATCTCCAGTGGGCCCACTCTCGGGCGAACTGTAGTTGTCACTCCACCACCCAGCGTTGGTCGGGGGAGCGATCGCGCACGCTCTGATTTGTCTGTCTCGGATGAAGCATTCTTTTCTGCTGATACTTCTGCTAGTGGTACGGGATCCCGGACCAATTTTACCTCCTCGTTCTACTCGCGACCAACGTTTTCCTCTACTGGGTATACGGGGACTCCGACGAGTTATGTAGCGTCTACCAGCCTTGGTACCGATCCTTCAGCCTCTGGGCCCTCCTCCGGGAGCGAAACACAAGTTGTTCCTTCAACTTTATCGTATCGTGGAACAGAGTCCGCGTCATATCTGGGGGATTCCCATGGTTCTTATACCCCTACATCAACATCTTTGTCGCGAACGCCTCTCTCGCGTGCTGGAGGGGTCCGCCGCAGGCACGCAAAAACGAGCTCCAAGTCTTACTCATCAGGATATCCATCCATTGAAGAGTACACTGATAAGGAGAATTCCGCGAGCGGCAGCTATACTCCCGGGAGTGGGAGCTATACGCTGGAGAGTGGCGATTACACTCCCGATAGCCGAAGTTATACCTTGGATAGTGGCGAATACACTTCGGGGAGTGGTAGTTACTCCTACGGGAGTGGCAGCTACACGCCTGGAAGCTATACGGGGCCTGGGTCCTCCAGCGAAACTGGATATGATATTTGCAGATCTTCGGAGCTCTCTGACTTGACTCCTATCACAACAAGTGAAACCGAGACGCCTGGGCTATCGTCTGAATCCCTCACGGAACATGTATCCGACGTCGATTCTGAAAAATTCATCACTGCTTCCCAAGGGAGTGAGGATTACGTCTCGGCGAAAGCTCCATCATCTGTTTCGTCCTTTGAAACATGTCCAACCATCCCCAATGAATCCGAATACGACACCGCAGATTCAGGCTCAATGGGATACGCGACGGTCTTTGACACCGAGCCAGTCAACACGTTCCAACAGAGTACATGACGGCCTCAGAACCTCGGAGCGACGAATATATCACAGCAGAATTGTGTGCAACGGAACTTGAAACAATCTCGTCAGAACGCAATACCCCCCGACTACCTCTCCGAACTTGAACAGGAGGAAGCCCAGCTCACACCAGTGAGAAAGGGTCGAAGCCATCCCCAGCGTTGTCGGTGCCTCCATCAGCACCTCCATCGGCAGTCCCGTCCATTAGGTCATCGGTGCGGTCGTTATCTCTCAAGTCTCCGTCTACCAGGTCTTGTCTATCAAGTCTCCATCACTGGAGTCTGCAGCCCTCAAATCCCCTTCGGTTCAGTCAGTTGGCTTAGCTGCAAACATCTCACTCCCGCCGTCCGTTGCCTCGAGCTCTCCACCTCCATCTCCCAGTAGTTGAATGGGCCACGAGTCCTCAGAGCCACCAGTTCCGTCTGTCCATCCCTTTCACCGGAAACTGAAACCGTTTCGCTAGTCTCAACGTCGACAGTTTCGAGCTTTTCACCATCTAATGTGACACCCGCAGCGGAATCAGTAGTGCCGTCGAGTTTATCAACCTCGTCCGTTATATCTCAGCCGCGTTCCGACCCCAGCTCTACCGGAAAAACTCTACCAGCCTTGCAGATACGTCATCTCGAGCATTAGCAATCTGACACCGTTTACGCCTTCTGTGGCTACTAAATTTCCCCCTAGTCCGCAGACGTGGCGCAAGAGACTGACGATTCATATGAATCTTCCATGTTGGAACCTTCACCTTCCGTCAAGTCGTGGCTCTCTTGGAAGGCCCTGATAACTCATATGATACTTCTTTCTTGCGACCAAGCGGATCTGTGCTATCTCAGTGGACCGTCTGAGCACAATACCTGAAACGGCATCTCGTATCAAACGGTGCCTCGGAGCCTCCCCATTGCCCGCTTTGACAGCTTGCCGAATCGATATCGTCATCACTGACACTCCTTCGTCGACAAGCCTCACATCTAGCACAGATCATCGTCTTCTCTGGTCAGAACTCCATCAAGCGCCTCGACATCTTCCTTCTTATCACAGTCTTCGTTGGATTCTGCCATCTTTGATTCAAGGTCACTCATGGAGGAGCCGTATCTTGGGCCGAGCCTCAACTGAGCCATCATTGCTTTCTACGCCTCGTGCCTCGAGGTCTAGCCAAGCTGTGAGTTTTCAATGTCCCTATGATCCTACTTACACCAGTCATACAGTCATCATCCGGAAGTGCTTCACCTTTGCGCATTCAGTTCCCCACGCTTTGCCCGTATCGGTCCCAACACCCTTACACGTATCGATCCGACGCCGTTGCCTGTCTCAGCTCCCACTCCCATCACCATTCACATGCCAACCCAACGCCGCTTCCTGTCGACTATCGTCATCCGGTCGTCTCCATTATTGTTCCTCCTTCTACGCCTATAGCTACACCTGAGGGTACATCATCGTCAGCATGTCTACACCACGCGGTTCGGCACACTCGGAACGTTTGAGTATTAGGAGTCAGAGCCCACAAAGCACAGAAACAAAGCCAGATTTTTCACGCGACATCAATCAACTCGCGGACGAGCTCCGCCGGTTCGATCATGCTAGAGGGCAGGAGAATCAAGAAATCGCGGAGAATGTCAGAGCATTGAGAGGAGAGCTTCAGGATTTGTCAGAATTCTTGCGACGTTCCCCGCCGCGGCCGCAGTCGAGCGACGCTCCCGTCGCCAGTCGTGATTGAACGACGGCCTGAGGTTTATCATGTGGACAAAAGTGTTGCGCGGAGTTCCCGCGCAGGCTCAGTTCGAAGCGCGGTTGGCTCGCTTCGCCCCCTTGGGCCCGCGATTTGCAGGTATCCTCGCCCCTGCTAAGCCGCGCAACAAGTTCAGCGAGTAGTATTGGATCATACCTTTCTTCCCATCACTCCGATGATTCCTCGACGACGTCTCTTATGATGCTCGTTCCTCTATTCAGATGTCATCCCGGCCCCAAACTTCGATGCCGGATTCACCGCCACCTTGGGATGTGAACATAGATGTGGTCTCGGAATTGATACCACATCTACAATATCCGACACTACCACGCTTTCGTCTTCTGAGGATGTCCCTGTTGCCCAGAGTCCCCAGTAGCTCTCCCACCTCCTTCACCAACGCCGTCATCATCGCATTCAACTGTGCGCCCGCAACGATTGTCTTTCCAGACCTTTCGCAGCCGTTAAATTTAATTCGGGAACAACTGGACGCGCTCTGGGAGGGTCAAACATCGACGAACCATATGCTTGACACGCTTCGTGCTGCCCTCTTCCTCAAGAAAACCAGAATTGGTGATAGGCTGCTTCGAATTGAAGATCTCTTGCAAAGCCTGTTAGAACAAAGCCACCCTCGGGAACCCAGATCGTTTTTGAAGGTGCACCACCACCAGTGGAGTCCGTTACAGCTCGGACGATGTTATGGACAATGTTAGAGAGATGTTGCGTGGATTGCGGGCGGGCGTGATGTCCCCATATGCCTGTGCCCATGCCGGCCAGACTGGTCCTCTTTGGTCCAGCACTCGATGATATTTTATCTGCGAGTACTAATATTACTGCGCACCCGTTAACCTCCGCCTGCTATTCAACATTTTATTACCAGCAGCTGAAAGACCCGACCACGAAGTGCTAGCCCAGTGTCACTCGAACCAATCCGCAGATCATATACAGAACCTCCCTGTCCATCTTGACTCCGACGTGATTGGCTCGTCGTCGCCGCCCAAGAACTGGCCGGGAAAGGTCCGAAGTCCCACTTCGTTCGCCCCCACCGCTCCCCTACTACTGTGCCTCACACTGAGCCCCTCCAGCTAGAACCGGGCAAACCACGGCCGCAGATGTGGGTCGCAGAGACTTTTATACCTCCTCCTCAGCCATTTTCGTGAGTTCATCCATGTGTTGATCGATTTATTTAACGCCTCCCATAGCGGATCCCAGGACGATCGTCGTTCTCAGACGGCTCCAAACTTAGGCGGAAGGTCAGAACCAGGTGGCCAACTTGGTACCTCCTTCGCAGCACCTGTAAGCCACCAATTTTTGAGTGCCAATGTGTCTGATAGTGTGATCAGGTCCCCCCCCTGGAAGCATCGGCCATCAGCAGCACAATCAGCAGCCCCCGCTCCTCACTATATGCCAATGCCAGCGGACCTGTGAGTTCGTCAGACGGTAATTTAACAGACAGCTGAACAAAAAACTTAGACTGTTGTTCAACTCCCCGCTTGTTCGATTCTTTAATGGAAATACTACAGGTAAGATTGCAGTCGGCGATGGTAACAACAGTCTAAACCTCCCGGGTCCAGGAAAATCGCTTGGCTCAACTTGCAACCGTCGACCAACAACGGGAACTCATGCGGTACATGAGAGGTCTGAATGAATGGTTGGGTCGTGATGTTCGGGATCGACAGGTGGAACTTCAAAGCGTTGTCGCGCGCATTGACGAGCTTCGCAACGAGATACGCCGTCCCGCAGCGGTGAGCACAGCGATACGCCTCTACCGGTTTGAATTACTCATGATTCTCTAGCATCTACTGGAACCTCCACGAATCCTCAACCGAAACTGATAGGCCTCACACCCAGTATCAGAATACGATCCTGGGCATGGGGCTGGGATGCCACAGCCGCAGCATTATCCCAACCTTCCGCCTGGCTTCCATGCACAGACTGGGGTCATCCCTCCGGTTGTACCTCCACACCCACAGTTCCAACACCATTCATCTGGCCAGTGATCCCGCCGGTGCTCCCATCGACTCCCGCCCAGGCTTCCCGCTGTAATACCGAACTTGCCGTCGCGTACCACCAAACACCAGTTATTCCGGAGACGGATACGGTCGCCTCCCCCTGGGGGCGGTTTTACTCCACACCCTGAGTTTGGCCACCAGGAAATATTTGTCCCGCCAGACGAAAGCGGGAGCCCGTCTCTTCCATCCGGGTACACCGTCCCGATCATACTACGATCCAGATTGCTGCCAGTGATCCGAGTAGCAGCGGTGGGAGCACCAGTTCTAGTAGTACTAGTACTAGGGGCAGTGTCAGCGGAAGTGGGACACGGAGGACTCACCATAGCTCTGGCCGTACCCATAGTCGGCGTAGCCACAGTCGCCGATCCACACGGAGCAGTAGCCCGCTTCACCACCCATTGCCCGCGGTCTTACAAGACCCACATCAACACCAACAACCCCAACCGCAAACGCAGGCCCCAATCCAAATTGTGCCTTCTGCTCCCCGCCCAGGATCACCCAGACACCCGGATCTTCATAGTCCACAGCCGCAGCTGCAGCCACAACCAACCATTATTATACAGCCTCCACAGACGCAAGTTGTGCCAACGACCCAACCTCCCCAATTTTATCCTCCGGGTACCCCTCAGCAGCAGCAGCCAACCACTGAGATTCACATTGAACGATCTCATTCCTCCTCGTCACGGTCGCATTCTTCTCCCAGATCTAGTTCGCGTCACCATTCGTATCACTCGCACTCGAGGCGTCATTCCCAATCGCCGCGCCCACATCGCCTGCACTCACGACGTAGTTCGTCGCCACGTTCGCACCGCTCCCATCATTCTCATCGCACACACACACCTCATGCACACCGTACGGAGTCACCTATTGTCATCTCCCATTCACCTCCCCGGAGACATTCTCCATCTCAGGGCCCGACCGTGATAATCCCTCCTGCCGACCACGGTCCCAGCCATGGAGGGCAGCCCATCGTTGTGTACCCTGGGACCGATCACACGGACATGCATACTCCCAGCCGGGGCCGTACCCGCACTCGCAGCCATAGCAGCCGCAGCAGTCATACTCATAGCCACCGTAGCAGCCACAGCCAGCCGACACAAATAATAATATCGCAACCTGAAACAGCTGTTCCATACCCACCGCCGCCTGGACCGACTCGTACTTCTCGAACGCGATCCTCGCCCCGAACAGTTTACGTTACTCATTCACCTCGTTCATCGCGTTCCCATTCTCCCACCCATGTCGTTATCCCACCAACCGTCCTTCCAGCCCCTGGGCGTTCACCATCATCGCACCACCACCACTACCCCTCCACTTCAGGTGTCACGCCTACACCGCTACTCCCACAGCCTACTCAGCCAACAACAATTGTGCTTGGAGACCCGCACAGTGGGTCGCCATCGCGCCGTCACAGAGGTCACCATGGCTCGCGTTCATATTCGAGCGATTCTCGAGACAGACGCCACCGCCGTCGTCACGGTCGTTCAGGGTACTCCAGGAGTTCATCCCCAGGCTACCGCCGTCACCACCGCCGCCACGACCTGTCATCTTCCGTCTCCCCACCTCGACGACGCCATCATCGACGTCACCGGCGTTCGTATTCTCCAAGTTCCTCCCTAGCTTCATCGTCCCCATACTATGATAGCTCTCACCACCGCCGACACGGATCGCCAAGTAGACGTCACCGTATATCTCGCAGTCGTTCACCTAGCTACCAAGATAGACCAGGCCATCGTCGCCATGATTCACCAAGTGGTGGTCACCATATACCCCGCAGCCGCTCACCCAGCTATCAGGATAGACCAGACCATCGTCGCCACGATTCGAGTAGGCCTCACCGCATATCCCGTAGCCGTTCACCCGGCTACCGCGACAGGCATGACCGTCCTCGGAGCCCCTACAGTCCCTCACGAACGGGCCGTGGTACACGTACATCTTCTCCCAGCTACAGAGACCAGCCTAGCCACCACCACCGCCCTCACAGTAGTCCCCCCGGCGGGCACCAACCGTCCATTATTCGGCACGACTCGTCTCATCGGCCACACCTTTCTCATGGACATCGCAGCGGCTCTCTTGGACGTTCCCCTGTTACTTCTCATTACCCTGTTACTGAGGGACACACACCCATTAGGGAGGATGATTCACCGCATCATGTTGTTACTGTTCCTCTCGTCCGACGCATCGCCGTTCCCAGACTCCTAGCATTGTTGAGTTAAGCCACACTCACGACGACCAATTCCTGTACTCGTCCACACACTAGTGGCAGACGCCAATCGGAAGGTACTAAATTTTATTTCTCCTCTGTATCGATCTCATATCAATCATTAGGACGCTTCTCACCCGTACACTCTGAATACTCGCGAGATCAAGCCGATCATCCCCACGCCCCATCCATTCAGGAAGTCAAAGAAGACCGTCGACACGCACACATACTACATTCGAGAGTGATGGACAACCCCCAGCTACACCCATTCACCCTGGCCACCATACTGCAGAACATACCCCCGTTCAGCCATCAATCCTCCATACACCTGAACGCGTCTCACGAAGCCCGACAATATCTTACCAGGATAGGCCCCACGATAGACCATCTATCCACGATAGGCCATCCATTCATGATAGGCCATCTGTAAGACGGCCATCAAGCACGGCATCGGTCATGCCCGTGCCTCCCCGACATGCTCCAAGCCCCTTGGAGATTTAGAGCGTGCAGATGACATTCGGGAACACATCGAGCGGCTCCATGAAGTTGAATTGCGTCTTCAAGATACAGACCACGATCTGCGGGAGTCTGAAAACCAACGGGAAGTTGAATTCCGCAGAAATGAAGAAGATCGCGAACGCATTTTCCTCGAAACTCAGGAGAGACGCGATCGAGAGGCTCGACAACGCGCGGATGGCGTCTGGCAGGAACTCGATAGCCGGTTAACTGCGCTTCCAGAACGTCCACCCCCAGCCCATGAAGGTGAAGAAGAAGAAGAGCTTGAGACTCGACCCGGAGTTAAAGTCTCAGTTTCATCCATCAGAAGTGCAGCAACAGAAGCTGCATCCCAGCATGCCGCTGATATCTTGGAGACAGTGAAGGCCGAACGGGAAGAGTTCGCCCGAGAGCGCGAGGAGGCTGCTGCTGAACGGGACCGTTTGATGGCTCAAATGGACGCTGAGCGAACCCGTATGGCAGAAGATCGGGACACACGTATAAAGGCCTTGGAAGATGAACTTACTCAAGTCCGTGCTGAATTAGAGAATGAGAAGCAACAACGACTTACAGAGGAGGCGGAAACAAGAGAGAGGGAGAGGCAGGAACTCGCCGAACGCGATGACCGTATCCAAGAACAACTCGGAGATATTACCAATTTAATTCAGAACCAGGACACAGCTTGTGCTGCCAAAAAAGAATTGATGGACTCCCGATGGGAGGAGAAGCAGGGCCGACGACAATTTAAGGAAGAAAAATGGAACGACTTGATCGGCATGGTCCACAGAATTCAAGAGGATCTCGAGAATGATAGGGAAAAGGCTGAAGCGGAAAAAGCCCTAGCGGCATCCAAACCAAGTAAATTCATTTGGATTCGTGTAATTCTAGTAAAGCTCACCGGGCAATAGGTCTCGAAGATGTCATTAACGAACTAAGAAGACAAAACGCCGAACAGCGAGAATTACTTGAAAACTTATCCGAAAGTAAGTGGGATGTTGAATGCGATTTTTCAGTTATCAATTATACTTTGTAGGCTGGCGATCTGATTGCAGTCGACAACATGAAGAGACCATAGCCGCTGTTAGAGAGACTGCACATGAGCAGGTCCCATTCAACGTTCAGGGTGTAAGCATTCACCTCCCTACATACTTTCAACCACCTAATGCACCGCGTAGTACCTTAATGACTTCAGCAAAGCGTTATCGCTTGAAGTTCGCATGCTTCTCGATGAAGTCGGGAAATTGCGGGAAGAAAGACGCACCCTCCAGCAGTATGTAAATCCCCTACCAACTGTTCACATGCTGACTATTGGATACTCAGTGAGCTTGGCTTCCTGCTGTGCATGAAATCCAAGTATGGTCCTGGGGGCGAATTCGATTCCGAATGGTAAATTCTAAATATACTTCCAATTATGTGAGCTTATGTCTTGCTTGATAGGAAACCTCCAGCGCCTGCTGGGCCGCCAGATGATCCACCACCTGAACCCCCAATGCCCCCTGAGCCATCCACAGCCCGACCAGGATGGCGGAGAGTGCCGCAAAGATCTTCCCGCAGAAAACAAAGAGAACCGCCACCGCCACCTCCCCCTCAGCCCGACCCCCGCCGGCAAATAGCATCATGGGCGACTTGGCAACGTAAGTCGAATTTATTCTCTGTCGAATAAGCATCTCACCCGAGGTTCTTAGCCGATCCTGGCCATCGACCAACCCCACCATCTGTCGAGCCAACCTTGCTGGTGCCCGATCGAGGGAGTCCTGGGTTGTTTGGTCCCAGATCACCGCCAGGTTCAACTTATAGGGGATAATAACGCATTGCTCAAATTTCACCACTATGATATTCGTCTTGTATATTGGATCAACCATGCTGCCTAGCCACATCTATGATATATCTTGCCATTTTCATGTATACTACTGAATCTAATGCTATTGGTCTTTACAATCATCTGACAGAGGGTGACGATGCATACTACAGCGCAATCAGCCACAGGCAAGTCATGCTTGTTTCGGTCCCATTAGTTCTCCAAGTCCTTCAAGTTATGACCACCATAAGTTCCACCACTTCGCGCTGCCTATTGATCGGTGATCTCCGATCTCTATCTTTACACACTCTAACAATAACAACCGTATTGGCACTGGACCGCTGAGCGCGCCCGTGACGCGGGGGTTTTGTAGGGGACCACGCTTTTTGGTACATTTTTGCCCCTCAGGCCTCCCCGCTTGTGCGTACGCTTGCCAATGGATAGAGCTTAAGCGCTAAGCCTAAATCCGAGCACGAAGCCGCTTCGGATCCCAGCGCGGCACACTCCATATTCTATCTTGCCTGTCCGCCCCCTTCTTTATGTGTCCATACGCCGACCCAAATCCCCACACTAAAGACATCAGGCACATCAAAAAGGTCGCACCACGGCATCGCGAACGTATATGCCTTTCGAGTTGCTCTAGGCTGCATTTGCCATTTTGTCCTATTCAACACCCCTATTCCACCACCACCCCTGTAGACCTGTTGCCGAACTTGTGAGGTAGGTTGTGTAGAGATGGCAAAGCAGAGCGGTGCACATTGGCAAGGTTTCTTATATGCCCTCTTATATGTGCATATATTCGATGTTGGATCTTAAAGAATGGATTGGAATGGATAAGTAGATACCAGTGCAATTAGTTCAACTGCCGTGTCCAGCTATCCATCCATCAACGCTGTGGGGAACGGGGTGGAGGATGGGAAACTAATCCCTCTATTCAAGGCCATGGTGATGGCGGCCAAACGACCGTAATCGGGTGCTGGGGGAACAGAACCCCCCCCCCCCCCCCCTCGTGGATCGCCAGAGGGGGATAGCAGCGCCCGACTGGGACACCCAAACGTAGCTATACCGATGAGCTGAGGAGCTAGCAATCATGAGAGATCTAACCTACATCGGTGGTTTGATGTAGAACATTATGATAATTAGGCTGTATACGATAATTGGTTATGCATCCCCATGTTTTCAAAACCCTCTTGGATGTCGCGAGGAGATTAGAATCGAAAAAATTGTCTATGCTTCTGTGTGATATTATATATAATGCTTGTCTGCGTCAAATGGCCACCCGGGACCGTCATGATTTTGAGTGTGTTAGTAAAGTCGAATGAAGTTTCTGCGCAAGTCCTGGTGTTAATTTTAGAATGCCATCAGACGTGCAGAGTCGATATGAGGGCATCGGTTGATAGGTCTCTGTGATTATCTACAAGACGTTCATAAGGGAGGTGAATAGCAACGGAAATAGATAGAAAATAACCTTCCCGTCCTGCACTAAGACAGAGGCAATGATATCGTCTGGGTCACCTATTCGGCCGAGAGGAGGAATATTTCTATCATCTTGGGAAAGTTTAACATTTAGAACGTTAGGAATTTATTAATAAGCGCTACCATGAATATGCATCCAACCATTCTGAACTTGAGTTGCCCCGTTTATTTGTATTTCATCGACGCCCTCGCAGAGACCTTCCAGTATAGACTCGTGCAAAATATCACGGAACTTGACTATAACATATCGATATTCAATTGCGCGCTCAATAATAGATATTACTTACCATTTTCTCTAAAATCATTCAGCCCCGCCTGTTGACTCTCGGGTTTAGAGAAAGTAGCTTCCGCAGGTAGCCATCCAATTATGGTGGGTGAATCAAGCGAAGGGGGAGGTGAACGAACGAAGGAAAGGGCAAATGCGGCGAGGGAAGACGATATTGGTGTCGGAGGGCTACAAAAGTGATAAAAGAGGTCTGGTCGGGTGGGATCCACCAGAGGGCCGTTGGGGCTTGTATTTGATGAATAGTGAGACCGAAGGAACGGCTTTGCGGAACACAGTGGCGCTGGGAATTTGAACCTGACAGGTGCTAGCAATATATCGCGGCGGGGACGGATTAGCCGTGGGGTATATGATATTGCGTTATACAATTTCATCGGCTGCTCGCGTAGGTGGGCATAACAAAAACTGCGAAATCCTTGAGTTCTTGTGACTCGCATTGTGGGAGTAAGGTAGTGGGTCCTCATGCGGAGCATGTCGCAGACGAATGGTGCTGACTGCTAAGCCTTGGAATCTGTGGGACCGGCTGCGACTTCGAAGTTCGGCAACAGTCGCGTGGTGGTAATTGGGCGTATTTGTTCAGCTTTGCTGCTATGTAATTCTAAAGCCAAAACCCAATCTGATGTCACATCGCTCCCGCATCCGTGGATACCGGACCTGCCAGTGACCCTCAGATCCATGAACAAACGATTTGATTGCTTGCTTAGTGAGAGCTTTAAGACACCGTGGGCGCTAGGCGTTAAAATAAACAGACCCGAGTAAATCTTCTCTTCTACTCTAATTCGTACCCTACCAGTTAAACTATGCCCTGTAAATATTATTTGCTTTTGCTAATATTCCGCATCAGGCCAAACGAACGATTTGACGAGGTAAGAGAAAGACGCCCGAAATTCATACTGAGAATATCATAAGTAATAACGGGATCAATGAGTGCTGTTGCCTTAGGCTATTATGGGATGGAATCAGATGAAATAGACCAGACCAATGGGAGATGGCGTGTACCTAACACCGTGTCTGCCCCTCCAGAGTCTAGCCATTGATCTCAAGAAATTAGAAGTATAGCCATCATCTTCGAGAAGCGGACTGTGGGACTTTCCGGTGGGATCTAGGGTACGACCAGCCAACAACCAAATTATCTCTCATTCCAGGAAACGGTCACCCCGTCCTATGGGTGGGTTGAAGCCATGGAATTCGCCGCTCAAACCACATGGCTATCACAGCCAACGCCCAGCCGGGTCTCATGTCAACTGGTGCGAAGAATTTGAATCGAGGCAGGTCCATAAAAGCCTTCTGTTGTTGACCGACTAAAGACCGGAGAGCTTGAGGCCACCAGCAACAGCAGTAAACAACACCCGGATTCGTACGGGCCACAACACTCTACAACACTGCCGCCGCATTGGGCCTTGGCTTATGCGGCAGGTCATTAACCGAGTCGGAACCACGAAAGAATTGCCCGATGAACACGGTTGAACTCTCAGACCCACTGCCACTTGACGCTCGTTCAATCCACGGTGCGTCTCTAGCCCGGGTATTATGCTGACAGGCCAGCATGTGGCGAGAGAACGATTGGGAGGACAGGAACTGTGACACAATTGTGCGTCAACACATTTGATCATGGGTTACCAAACCTCCACAAGGTTGCAAACAAACACAGCTGATTCCATCATAGATTTATTTCGATATTCAATATCGTCGCTACTGGGCAAATCAGCGAAACCCTCACTACTGGGGATATTTTTTAATACTCCTAAGTCTTACGCGAGCGGCCCATGGTTTTTTGCAAGTCCGAGACTTTGATTTTACAGCCAGGGTTCCCCGTCAAACAACTTGACTCCAGTCACAAACTTTCAGAATCAAATTTCATTCGCCCATCGACTGGGGTCTTAGCCTGGGGTAGGTGTTGTTACCACCTGACCGGCCGTCCCGCTTGAGTGCCATCTACACTTAGTCTGGAATCCGTCGCTCGGTGAGTCCATCTGTTACTCTGGAACTCAAAAACCCTTATGGGTTCACCATTCACCCTATTTATATTTATTACACCGGTATGACATTCTTCTACTTTGGGGCCTATAGATCCTGCATCTATGGCTGAGGACCAAACTCTCGGTTAGAAATAAGAAGAGAGTTATATTCCGGATCGAATGTGGCATGGTCCAAATTTGGCACCAGCTCGACATTTGGGGCTTTGACATTCATTGTTAATACCTCCACAGGGAAGCCGAGCGAGAGTTCTGTTGCTTGGCCATGTACACGCCTCCAGTTTCGTGGGGAAAATGCGCTGGAGCTTCTCCCGTAAGCGCCATGCTTATTGTATATAAAGAACGTATACACTGTGGCATTTTCACCAGGACCAGAGCACAGTCGATCTCCTCAATCTTCAACTTTCCATTGACAGCTTCTTCAGCCTCAATACCATAGATGTCTCTTGTCCAGATCTCTACCTTCGTCCTCGCCGGCGCAATATCTGTGCTGTTGGGGAAGATGGCACTCAACAACTTGCCGGCCATTATGAGAGGGATCAGTGGTTTCTTCTCTGACGCCAAGGTACGACGGTCTCTGCCTTGCAAATACCTATCATCAATCCATCCTCTTTTCAAAAATTCAGTACAATGTTGAAAGCAAAATCCCAATCATTCGCACTCCAAGTGCTAAGCCTCTGACGAGGTATGGGTGTTTTTTTTCTGTAGTTCACTGGTACAGCGCATAATATTTCTGTTTCAGAGCGCAGGTGAAGGAACAGTACCCAGAAGGCACATGGCAACGGACAGCATACGACGAATATGTGTCCGTCCTAACAGACGAGGAGCTCATCTTCCCTTGCATCTATGCCACCAAAGGCTTTAAAAGCGACGACCAAGTATATGTTTTCATCGACACCGATGACCTATCTACTCCACGCCACATTCAAACATTGGCCGATGGGTTGACGGATTATCTTCCCAACGCCCACGCATTAGGCCCCAATACATCCCTTGTTCTACTTGCCAAGCAGAATGAAAACCCATCGAGCGTCGAGGAATATAATGCTCAATTCTGGAAACTTCTCGATGGCCTTGCGAAAATCGACAAAAAGCCATGGCCTAAGAACATTCCCCGAGTCATTGATCACGAGCGGTGGTGCTTCTGTTTCGCCGGAGAGCCGTTCTTTACCGTCATTCAAACACCCGCCCACCAACAGCGCCGTACACGTCACGCTAAGGGTCTCACCATCGTTTTCCAACCCAAATGGATTTTCGACATCTTATTCAGCACCGACGCTAAGCGGACCGCCGCCCTATCCAAAGTCCGTGCCCTGTTGGCGAAATACGACCCCATCCCCGTTAGTCCCGATCTCAAGAACTATGGCGACCCCGACTCTCGCGAGTTTGAACAATATTTCCTACTTGATGAGAACGTTTCTGCAACTTGCCCATTTGAAGAACTTTCCCCGTCTGAGGTCCTAGCGGCTTAAAGTAGGCACCTGATCAAATTAATAGTGGTTCTAATGCTGAGCCGAGATGGATAGATCTCACCTTGAATCCCAAGCACCCAATTGGCCCAACTAAACTTGATTACCCTCCACTTCCACGCCATTGTATTTACAATCATCAGGACTTTGTATATCTTCTGTCCTGGTATATGAATATTTGTTACTAGATCTCACGATCAATTTATATCACGATGCTCTTGAAGTTGAAAAATATCATTGCGCTCTCAATTCTGTATTCCAACGTTAGGGAGAAAGGCGACGCCGCTCGCCATTCGTTTCCTATAAGTGTCGGACCTCTCACTCAACCCTTACTAGTGGATAATAATAGGGCTAGGTAAATGTTAGTTCAATGGCAGTCCGGCGACGCCTCAACTTCGGCATTTTGGAAACCCCAGAATCTGGGAGAATCCGTACATACTAGTAACGGGGGAAAGGCAACAATGATAATTATTGTCAGGACAATTTACACCGCCTCACTGCACAGGAAATCGCCTCTCAAACCTCAGGCCAGCACGAGACTAACTAAGCACCCGACTCGGAATGCCATAAGTAACACATCTATGATCTAATCATCAGTGTTCCAAAGCCAGGAACATCTTACATATGTAGCCAAAGTACAAATTTTTGCGCATTCTCGCCGCTCGGCGGTCCTAAGCACCTTCTCCGAAAGGGCCGCTGGAAAGTTTCATCAATCCCGACCCCAGTTGAATCTGTGTTTGGAAACATTAGCAAACCCACACATTAGCCGCTTGATGCTTGTGGAAATAGCAGCACATACCCGAGGGGTAGTCGTCTGTCATGACGTGATGAACCAAATTGAAGTCGGCGGGGTGGCTGTCAGCGGTGGAGGCTTTCGAATATGAAACACCACCTGAGTCTCCCTAAAGCACAGCGTAGCTCCCCGCAAGCCACAACTCCTCGTGTACCGATTTGTGCTGCCGTCAGTTCTTGTACCACTAGTAGTTCCCCGTTAGGTTGCGACTTACACGTGGGGCCCAACTGGCTAAAATTAGAATGTAGAGGAGTGGTAAATGAGTGTGCGTTGCGGCCGGCATTTGCACCATACTCTGGAAGTAAGGCCGGTGGTGTTCGTAGAGAATAAACCCGTCAAGACGATAATCCATTCCCGCGTCAGGTCATGGGACATATGGGATACTCCAAAACCCGCGCGGTCCGACGACCCTTAAGCTGTTCCGAGGACCTTGGTCCCGGCCCAGCTTCCAATCAAATGAACACATGGCCAATGGGCCATTCGGTCGGCAATAAGTTCTTACATAGCATAAGTCGTCCCCTGATCATCTCTATCTCACTCCCCAATCATCTCCATCACTAAGCCACAAGATGACCGCACCATACACCATCATCGGCACCCCCTTCTCGACATTCACCCGCACAATATCTCTTGGAATGCAGCACAAGGGTTTGAAATACAACCAGATTGCGACACCACCCCTCACGGAGAAGGCTTTCGAGGGTCACCCCTTCGGATATCTACCCACCCTCATCATCCACGAGATTGATGGAAAGCGAGTTGACCTCAAGTTGCGCGAGAGTCATGCTATTCTTCGATATATAGACAGGGTTGCTCCGGAACCTAAGCTGCACATCACCTCAGGAGAGGGCGGAGCACTTGTGGAAGAGAAGATGTGGGAATTTGTCAGCTTTGTAGCATTCTTTGGTGAGCATTTGTTTGCAAGCATCGGCGATATGTAGATCAACTGTCCGTGCCGCGCAGGGTTCCCGACGGTTGAGTACGGTGTTGTCAAGCCCCGGGTGGGAGCCACCGATGAAGGAAAGTTATCCGACGCTGAAGTAAGGGAACAAATTAAAGAGGGAGTTGCCAAGCTGCGTAGCTTCCTCGCCCTCCTGGAGTCGCTCATGGCGCCAGAGGGATTTGCATTTGGAGCGAGGCCAACTTGGGCGGATTTCTTCTTATACCCGCTTTTGGCCGATTTGAGGATGATCCCTGAATGGGAAATCGCCAGCCCTAGAATCATCAGCTGGATTGAGAAGGTGGACGAAATACCAGCCGTTGAAGCGACGCGCGCTGGGACATTGTCAGTTGGGGCAAGGCCTTGGTAGGACTACCTCGGCATCAAGAATCCACTGCTGATCAAGACTGATACCATTATAGATCCAAACTCTAGAGAATTCGGCATATCGGTAGCTTTTGCAGTGGGCCAGCTTCTTCAACGAAGGTATATCACTGTCGAGTTCCAGTAATAGTCGTTACCGAGTCGTTACACTATCAAATGCAAATTGATTGATGAGAAACCCACGCAATGCCGTTGGTCAGACCATTGTTTATATTGGAGGGTTGAGGCAAATAACGTCCGCCACACCAACGCTCGACCTTAACCTTCAACCAGGCAACAACGGGTAAAATCGGTAGCGACATCCACCCACCTTGGGTATCCACAAGGCTCTTGCCCCGGTTTTGGGTAAACTTTGCTTATTAATGATAATTATAATTGGATATTTGAAGTCAATCCCGACAAAAAGGGAGCGTGTCAAATTTCCTGTCAATGGGAACCTCGGGAAAGGTGGCGCGCAGGAAGTGAGCGCTTCTTTTACGATTTGGAGGTAGTGCATTGCATTGACCATACAAGGACCATCCAAATCAGGATGAGGACCCCAAGATCACTGGAGAAACCAAGGTGGGTGTTGTTACCGAGTTTTACCCATGTACTTACACTAGTAGTAGTATTCATGGTGTGTCGACCTTCATCAACGAAAAAGGAACATGTTTGGAGACGAAATTTTACCCGTCGCTGCGCCCTGGGACCCTGGCGCTGCTTTTACATAACTCAGACCATTCCACACCCCCTCTTTCCATACCGCGTGGGGCGTCCCTGCGTGATTTTGCTAGATGAGCGCGTGAATGGGTCTCACTCCGGACGAACAAACAACTTTGACACGATCAACTAATATTATCATCGACACCGCCAAACTGTCAGACCCATAAGTGGTGAGGGCGGCTGACACTTGCTAGGGTCCGCTACCTTCCATCACTATGAACTCCGGCCACGGAACAAGAAACAATTGGGAAAATTACACCACACTGTGTCATTAAAATTCAAACCCGGTTGCTGAAATTGTGATACCTGCGATCATCGGTGAGCATCTAGATTCGAAGCGCCGACACCCTTCAAAGCCTTCGTGTTTTTGATTGGATTCGGTCGGATCGCGCTCCTCGTGAATCGGACGCCGTCTTGTCTGGGTTTGCGGCACCGAAATGTCACATACCCGACGAGGACCAAGTGTAACTGAAAACTCCACTCTTTGATCCGGAGTGATGACCCGTACACCGGTAGATGTGTCTCCACAGTTTATGCATTCGAACATATCATCATTATCCGGGGAATGCACATGCGTATTTCGCAAGTTGGCACAGGATGTTTCCGTTCAGCCCGCCCCTGTTGTCACTAACTGTCAGCACTCGTGTCATATGGGATGGCTCCCTTTCCTAGCAACCATCTAGATAATACGCAGAACTTGTAAACTCAGGCCCAAGGACATGGTGAAACAAACGGGTAAATTGCAGTTTGCTTTGTACGTGCTTATCCTCTTCGCTTTCCGATCTTGTGGTATGACACGGAGACAGATCCATCGTTTGAGGTCCAATCAAAATGGACCCAGATCAGTGTGCCCGATGCCATGTTGGGGTGGTCTCGCGCGATTCGAATCCGACGCTTGCAGAGTTTGCGCTGGCATGAGCTATGTTGAGCTTTGCTAGTATCTTGAGTACACAAGCGAACTCGGGACCAATGACGCCGGTGTCTGTAGGCGCCACCTGAGATTGTTTAAATATGAGGACCCTCCTCGAGAGTTGAGCAGCAACTTTCCATTACCTTCCCTTCTAGGAAACGCTTTTGCGATGCATATCACGGCGTCCATTGCTCTTCTCTGTGCTAGCCTTGTCT
>JADNYI010000475.1:0-24996 GCA_015501065.1 Infundibulicybe gibba | reverse complement strand
AAGACGGAACCCCTCAGCACCTAAGTGATCTCGTCGGTCCGTCGACACAATCGGCACAATTGTCAGCCAGAATGGGACACAACCACTTTTTCGATCAGCTTCGCGCTGCCTCGTTCCCCCCGAACACTGCCCCCATGGGTGGACTTGGCCAAACCAACGAGGTTCCTCCATTCGGACATTGCCTCCCCACCCCCTTCGGGTTTTACGCCGACGACGTACCCCTGGAGGCTGTCCCGAGTGCTCATTTCAGTAGCAGTTGGGATACTTCCTCCCTTATTGGAGCTCCCCCCGCCAACCTCGTTCTCAAACCCCACGGGGTTGGGTTTTACGACACTTTGGCTGGGTTCGCGTCGAGTCCAGGGTATTCGCGGGCTGTTACCAAAACACCACAGTTCACCCCCGTGAACTATTATTACCCGCCTGCAATCCAAGGACAGGCTGCCTTTGCTTTGCAGAGATCTACCCACCCTCAAATTAATTACCTGGGGGAACAGGCGGTGTTCCATGCGCAATCTTCGTCGGGTGGCCCGCAGTACCAGTCAATTCCATGACCAGTCGCCTCCCCACTCCGCCCTCACAACCCGTGCCATCGCCTTCACCTACTCTGAGACGCTCCCTCTCGAACTCTCAGACCTCAGACCAAACCACATAGCAAGCTGGTGGCGACTCCCAAATAACCCAGAACGTGTCACAGAAGTTAATATAAAATTGTATTTGCTATATATAACCGATGTACGTACTATAATAAACATATAGGACCACCACGCCCATGCCGGACGAGTATTCGAACTAAGCCACAACAAACAATATGACGTGGAAACCGGCACCGCGGCCTCCATAGATGGCGGCTAAGTATGTGTAGGGGTCTGAACTATGATGAGTCAAAAACTGCACTCCGAAAATCGAAACTCAAGAGTCTCACATTTACACGGATCCGCCCGTATGTAGGGCGGCCCACGATCCCATGGTCAACGAGGACGGGCTGAAGAGCGAGGGCCATGGCAGTACGGATCCTGGCTGAAATTACCTGAGCACCCGGGGTTGGTGAGGACAACGGTAGTGAGTGGGGACATGTCGTCGTTTGAGACGGCTTTGGAGATGGAGTGTTCGAGATCCTTGTCACTCCAAACAAGGCGATATGCACAGGTGGCTATGACCATCGAATTGCATACCATGAGAGCGATAGAAGCCTGGATGCCACGTCCAACTGATTAGAAATTTTATGGTAAATCAAACACACCATAGCGTGACCGAGAAGAGGGGGGATGATTTCCGGGGAGAGTCCCTGGTTACTAGATCCAAATGCGAAGCAAAAACATATCCCTCTAGCAATGCTCGTCCAGACACCCGCAGCAAACCCCGCGAGAATCAAACGTCGCTGCTCGTCGGGCAATTTCATCCGCCAGAGCATTCGGAGGGGCGTAAACACCAACAAGGCATCTGAGATCAAAATCGCTACCCATGACGCGTTGATAAGGAATCACCAGTGCGAAGGGACGAAATGACATACCATAAAGCATGGCGACGCCTAAGGCATTCGAAAAATCGCACTGCACTTCAGGGGAAGCGTGCCAGGACATGTTGCGCCCACATGAGATTGCCATTCCAAGCAAGGTGCAATTCTACATCAGTAGAACTGACCCAGATGGTGGCATTGAATGTACCACGAGACCAAGGGAACGCACGTGGCCCCAATCCAATGAAACGCGATCGTCGTCTCTTTACCAAATGTGGTACCTGGGGACATTCAAATTAGCGCCTGAGATTATTGCTCACCACAAATACGATCCCAAGTCTGGGCCGCACCATTTGACTCGCTCCGCGTCCATACTTGGAGCACCACGAAAAAAACACGGTCCACTCATATTCAAATTGAAGGCTGTGCCGCAGGGGTCACACGGTGGCATCTGAGAATTTGGCGACTTACAATCACATGACTCACTATAATTGATTGATGCGTTTTTTTTTGGCGCCCGGCGGTGAGTCATACGGCCATGGCACGATCAGGTAGGTGTTGCGCCGCCTTTCCTCTATGTATTTGAACGTTCATGCACATGTATTATGATTTGTAGCCACAGGACCATCAAAATACACACAACAAGATCGGGTTTTTATTCGAGAATCAACACACCTCGTTTAAGGCTGCGGCTAGCTGGGACCCCGATTTGCCCCGTCCACCAGCTTGAATGTCACCAATGTCCACCTTCATCACCATCCCGTGGAGCTCTGAACTCTGCTGCCAAACGGCTCTGGCCTTGTATGCACTCTACGTTCCCGTGCCTATCACACTTCTGTGGTTGACGGCCGCCTTCGTCGGTGTCTTTTATAGGGGCCCCCGCTGCAACGCAACCCACCCTCAAGACCTGAATCTGCACGTTGCAATGTGACAAATGCCCTGGAATGGATTCCCTCCAAAACCCACATCACCTTGACCTCCCTACTCCCGTCGCGCCACAATTTTTTTTTGCGCATCCTGGTGCCGCGCTCTCCGTCAGGATCATTCAAAACACAAGCACATGTACCACGGGAACTCGGGTCGTGTGGCTGAGGCCCTCTTCGGGGAATATTCAATACATAGGGCAGGTGTGGTTTGTGCTTGATGTGTCGGAGGATGCGGTGCAGGATATTTCACCAGTGTCCCTCGACACCACCGTCACATCAACCACCGCGCTCTTTTGTAGTGTATTCAAAAATATTATCATCTCTGGTACGCTCATCCCGTCTTCCCTCTTCACACGTGGTCATTTATGCACTCGCCCAGCTGAATTGTAGTAGCAGAAAGCGATTCCCCTTTGCACCCTTACGTGGAGGCGCACGCATGCCCCCAGTACCGTCGCAGGTGCAGAAGTGTCCGTATTAATGATGCATTCAGCAATGAGGAATCGTAACCGTTTTTCGACGCGATGTATGTGCGGATAGAGACAGCGCCGGGTCCAGGCATATTCGATTCATAGCAACCACGCCACACATTCATGGGCTGGATTTGTTGGGTACCGAGGCCGAGGGGGTGAAGGGGTGAGATGACGCAGGATCAGGGGCAGGTACCTTATTGGAGGGACGCAGACATCTTGTAGCCGAGTGTGGCGGAGAAGCCGACGACCTATATGGGGGTGGGCCTGTGACCGTGGTGAAGGTGAGCAGCAGCATCTACTGACAATTGCCTCCCAATATTGATAGCGTCGACTTCAGGGTAGCTGATATCGGTTTCTTACACTCGAATAGGCTTTAGCCTCCCGGATATGCATCCACACCTATACCCGCAATCCTCTCATCTCGTCCCGGGCACGACAAATTTCATGCAGTATCAACATTTACAAGAGGAAAGATGCGAGACATGGAGAACAAGAATGGCGTAGTGGAGGGAACGTAAGGCTGGATTCGGATTGTCCGAGTTCATGATATTCAAGGAGGTCCGTCATACCCATCCAAGTTGCAATGTTCCAGTCTCAGTCGGTCCAGACAACGCACATATCACGAGCTATGGACAATGGAGCCCTGTTCCGCAGCATTGTTCCGAGCGTTACCATTCATCCTAATCGTAATCTGCGTCTCCAGGAAGGTTTCAAAATCACGGGAGGCTCGGTAGTCGCGCATGCGTTTGAGCTTTTCGGAAGGCATGGCCGTTAGTGATGCCCGACAACGGACGAATAGTTGTGTATCCAACCAGTGGTGATTCTGTTCGATCCATGCATAAAGAGCCGTAGAAAAAGAATACAAGCCCTTCTCATCCAGATTTTAGTCACGCAATATATTTAACACTGTTGCTCATTTCACATCGCGAATCCAGGAATGCCATTAAATCGCGGATAGGTGAGCGGGGCGCTCCAAGAGGTTCAGAGTTGAAGGCTCTCCAGTAACGGCTGGCAGGTCTGCACCCTTAGAATGCTGACCCATCCATGCACATAGCACGTTGAAAACGGAACGGAGCCCGTCGGTGAATATTTTTGGGCTCTTGGAAACAAGCCGCACTTCGACGATCTCGATCATACCCAAGTCCCCCCCACCGCCCCTCTGACAAAAGGTTCCGGAAGAGGATTGCCCTTTGCCAAGATAACTCTTGATATTTCTTCTGCCTGACTGGACGGCCGTGAACTCGGATTTGGAGGAAAACAAGTATCAAGCTGAGCGGTCTGAGTGAAGACATCCGGCAGCGGGAGGAATTTAAGTGCACCATCGCAGTGAGAACCTCGTCGAACGAAGTAGCTGATGGACACAGATATCTCATGGTGATGATATTGCACCTAACGTGGCAGAGAGCCACGTTAGCTCCCTTGCATGGCAAGAAAACTTGGTGTGTTTGGTGTATTTATTCGCGACATGATAAATTTAGTCAGATACAGAAAAGGGACCTGACACGGGAACTCGAGACACGGGGGAGCCTCGGGGATAGGTATAGGAGAGGGCGCAAAGATAGTAGGTGCAAATTGGAGCTGGGTTGAAGACAATTCAAGCCCGACACTTTTATGTCTATATCGATATTCTTTGCAATACCATACATTCTATAGCCCCGGTGATCTCTCACAGAATTCCGAGTCTGTGAGATCCTCGTTCCTTGCAACCTGCGCCCCCAGGAAGGCCTCGAAATCGCGGAAAGATTGGTAGAATCTGTGCATATGTTCGAGTCTGGAAGAACCCACAGTCGTCAACAATGTCTGACAATAGGTGAATGATCGTGTGTTCTGGGGATTCCGCTCGATCCATGCGTATAGCACCTTGAAAAATGACTCGAACGCCTGATCGCCGAAGGACCAGAAACTGCAAAAATATTTGACACCGTCTCCCATTTGAAACTGTGAGTCCAGGAAGGCCATAAAATCGCGGACGGGTGGGCGGAACCGGAGTGCTTCATCGAGTTCATGGGGTTTCAGTCCAGAAGTCAAGGCTACCCAGCAGTGGCTGGGAAGGTCCGCATCCTGAGGATGTTGACTCATCCATACACGCAGAGCATTGAAAATGGAATCGAGGTCTTTGTCGGTGAATACTTTCAAGTTCTTGGACACATTCTGCACCTCCATAGGAACCCCAATCGAGTCCCTCCATCGCCCCTCTGACAAAAGGCTCTGGAATAGGATTTCCCTTTGCCAAATCACCTCTTCAAATTGTGCTCGCTCCGCCGCCGGGTGATCACGGGCCTGGATGGAGAAGTAAACAAATATCCATTTAAGTGGTCGTAATGAGGGTATTTGGTGGCGAGAGGAATTCAAGACGCGTATCAAGCACTCCAAGACGGTAAAAGTCTGATTGAATGACCTAGTAGCAAATGGACACAGATATCTCATGGCAATGATATCGTGTCTAACATGGTTCTCCGCCTGATTGGCTCTGGAGCGCCGGGGAGTTATGCCAAAAAGTGATTTGATCACTGCAGCACTGGACTCCTCCATGGCAAAATCTCGCAACCTATCTTCACCCATATCCTCAACTATGAGTTCATCCTCAACATCCTGTAGGCAACAACATATCTGATGCACCACGTCCAGGCTATGCGAGTAAGTCTCATCAAGCCAGGTAAGTGCGCGTCCGGTATAGCTGTGAAGCGCAGATGGCTTGGAGAAGAACTTGAGCTCCAAAGATGCCCAATTTGGTACCTTCAACTTGAAGTCGTCTGAAGGACAATACAACCAGGTGACAAGGCGGAGGATTGCTAGTGACTGCGGGGACTTGAACGCAGACAAGGCAGGATGATTCATGTACCAGTCAAAGTAATTGTGTTGAATAGTAACATAAACATAAAGCTGGAATGCAGGTGCCAAGGTTGTAACCATGATAAAGGTAAACACAGCCCCAACCAGTATTGTGACGGGAATTGAGACCTTCACATTAAGACCCTGTAGGAAATCGATGAGGCCGACGAAGAAGAGGATCAAGCCTAGCCCCAAGAGGATGGGGAGGGCGCCGAGGATGTCCATGACCCTACACTGCAAGAATGCGTCATGGCGAAATTGGCGTATAGCCAACGCCTCCTTCGGGGGTTTGGAAATATCCTGTTGGTAGTGCCGGAGCCATTGTTTGCACAGGATTCTGACCAGGCCTGTGGTGAGGCTGAACGTCAAGCTCAGGAACCAAAGAGTGTTGATACGGAGGGAGGATGCAGAGGGGGCAAATGACTCTGGTGGTGGTGCAGTAGCATTTCTCCCCGTGAACTGGACGGTGATGTTCAACAGAATGTGATTGATCATGTCCTGGGGATCGGGTTGGTGTTACGATCCCTTCCTTCTTTGTTCATCATCACTTGGACATCTGACTGATGGTATCATTCATAGACACTTCTATTACTTCCACCATCACCCCATCATCATCTGACATGCGCCATATGCTACATCATCAGATGATACATCATGCGCACCTTATCTACTTCTCCACCGCATGGTCTCCGCTCTATCTTTGCTATCGCCTATTGTTCTTACTCAGCTGCTCAGTCAGCTCGCTTCTTGTATCAGTCATCATACTCCATGTGTTACTATATTCACGGACATAGTCATTATTGCGTAGTCATAGAACTACATACATGTCTATATAAACGTAGCTACATACCCTTGTATTCGCTACGTTTAATCGTTTATCTCTTTCCCCCTCTACCACCTCCTGACCCAGGAGACTTCAGACCTTGCTAAGTGTCCTTGAGTCTTTACTGTCGACTCATTGACTTGCGTTAGCAGGACGTAACATTCGATTAAACGTCTAGGGTCACCAGACAACCCTGCAACGAAATAGGACAACCCCTAGGGATAGGGACGACATCGACATCAATCACAGTTGGGAGTATATCACTCCATATAGGGGCTCATTGCCAGTAACAGCATCAGAACTCGAACTACAAAGATAGGCGACGAAGCAACCGTCGCGCGCAATAGGTATCACAGGACGTCGAAAGGATCGACAAAGAAGGAGTGGATTAACCTCCACAGACAGCACCAGACATTTGAGAAGCTCCACGACGAAAGATTAGCCAACATCAGGAGAAACATCCATCAGCGAAGGAACAAGAAGAAGTCACTCGCACATTCAGGACAGTCGTCGTCCTCGAGAAGAGAAGGGAGTAGCCACAGATCGCATCACACTTCCCACCCCACAACCCACAGTTCACGGGTCGCGCCCCCCGTCAGAGAAGAATCAACCACGGCAGAACCAGAAGACGAATACGCCGCATATCGTCAGTCCCATCCCACACCAGCAGCTAGCCAATACACCTCCGCCCCCCGCTCCCCAGTCACTACCCCCTCGCACTCCCACAGCCTCGCATCAGGGTTCCAACTGTCTCAGGAAGCACCGTCCTCACCTCAATACACCTTCGGTTCAGAGCGAACCAATACCGTTCAGTCAGTCGGGCCCATCCAACCAGAGCGTTCAGCTTCCTTCACTGAATATTGAGACCCCACTCCCCCTATCCCCTCAGACGACGAGGACGAACCACGCGGAACAATGGCTACAGAGACAACGCCCAATAAGCGCAATGACAATGGAATCGCAGACCCCGGCATGTTCGACGGGGATTGCAACCTTTTTGACGGTTGGTGGCATCGCATGCAACTTTACGTCAGAGGGAACACTGTCCTGGACACGGATGAAAAGAAGATTTCGGCCATGCTCTCTAGATGTCACAAGAGAGCCGAGAACTGGGCAGCGATGAAAACAGATACAATACTCAACACAAATGATGCGGCACATGGAAACATTCGTACCGAGATTACTAAACAGTTCTTCCATGGTCAAGCGATTGCTAGCAGAAAACAGATCAGGGTGATGACACAAGGGTCTCAATCGGTTGAAGAATGGATCGCAGATTTCGATGCTCAAAACACATTGGTCAAGTTGCGGATGAATTAGCAGTATTCCTAATCCAATGAAACACCAGAAACTCAATCATCGATAAATGTCGCTTCCAAAATGGAGGACTGGTCCAGCAACATACGACGACTGGAAAAAGTGATCCTCACCTATGGCAATATTGAAGAAGAACTCAGTCTCATCCGAAAAGGAGTTCAACGTGCTTCCACTTCTGGAGATCGACACAATGGAACAGGCACCACTTATGGTGGTAGAGGACGCCCGATGGATATCGGACAAGTAGAAGAACAAACATCGATGCAGCAAACTGGAATGCAGCAGGGAAACCCAAGTGCTTCAACTGCAACAAGTATGGACACTTTGCACGAGAATGCCGAGGCAAGAAGAAGACAGACATTAGGATCAAGATCAGGACAGGGCGAAATGCTGGAAATGCAACAAGGAGGGACACATGGCAAAGGAATGCCGGAGCTCAGGGATGGTAATCAAGGGCAAATTCAGGGTCCTTGATGATGATGAAAGCGACGATGAAGCTAAAACGGTTAAGGGAGATGACGATGAGAAGAAGGGTTTTCAGGAAGGGTCAGACTGAGCACGAAGTCTCGACCCAAGGGTTCGTCAAATCATTCTAAATCTGTACCACCACCGAAGAATGACAAATACATGATTCCACAACGACGAACTAGTGCACCTGAGCTCGCAACTCTACATCTCGCCACTCTCAAAACTAGAAAGACAAAACAATGGTCATGGTCAAGGTTATAACCACAGACAAACGAAAGGCTAAACTCGATGCACTCCTGGACAGCGGATGCACCCACTTGGCAGTCAATCGACGACTGGTGGAAGCAGAAAAACTCCCCACGGTTGATTTACCCACTCCTATTCGGGCATTTAATGCGGATGGCTCCTCAATGCGGATAAATTAATCACCAAAAGCGTCAGGTTCCAGATGCAGATTGGCGATCACAAGGAAGAAGCAACAGCACTGGTAGCGGACTTAGGCAAAAGGATCTCTTCATCGGACATGAATGGTTACACAAACACAATCCCTTCATCAACTGGAAGACTGGCAAGATCAAATTCCCAGACTGCCCCCCAGAATGTGCCAAAGTAAGCGTCAGCACACTACCCAAGGCTAAAGTTCGGTCAACAGACACGGTCACGGATCTAAAACTCCCGAAGTACCTCACGACTTGGAAGGATCGATTCGAGAAAAAGACCTTTGACACACTCCCACCGTACAGGAAACATGACCACGAGATTAACCTGAAACCAGATGCACCGGACGAATTACCAGCCAAATTGTATCCAATGACAGCCGCAGAAATGGAAGAAATGGACAAATTCCTAGAAGAGAATCTAGCCTCGGAACGGATAGTCCCATCCAAGAGTCCATACGCATCACCATGCTTCTTCATCAACAAGAAAGACGGATCCAAACGATTGGTACAGGACTATAGAGAGCTAAACAAGTGGACGATTAAGGACAAATTCCCCCTACCTCTGATTAACGACATCATCGACAAACTGAAAGACGCAAATTTTTTCACCAAGTTAGATCTAATCTGGGGATACAACAACTTGCGCATCGCACTTTACCATGAATGGAAGGCAGCTTTCCTCACACCACGCGGATTATTCGAACCACGGGTCATGTTCTTCGGACTCTGTAATTCCCCAAGCTCATTCTGCCGATGGATGGCCGAGATATTTAAAGATCTCATACGACAAAACAAGATGATCATCTATATCGATGACATTATCATCTATGCCAAGGACAAAGATCAGCTTAGAGAACGTAGCATCAAGGTCATGGAAATCGCACGCGCCAATGGGATCTCGTTCAAGGCCAGTAAATGCTTATTTGAGGTCCCTGAGGTACCATTTCTAGGTGTTATTGTTGGCAATGGGAAGGTCCGCATGGAACAGGAAAAAATCGAAGTCATTCAGACTTGGAAACGTCCAGAAAACAAGAAAGGCGTTCAGAAATTCCTAGGCTTCGCAAATTTTTACCGTCGCTTCATCAAGGATTACGGAAAAATGGCTGAACCTCTCACGCGCCTCACAGGATCTAGCGAGTGGTCTTGGACGCTGGAACAAGAAGTCGCATTTGAAAACCTGAAATCGGCGATATGCTCAGAACCAATATTGGCCCTCCCCAGATCCAAGGGACGCTTCAGGGTCGAAACAGACGCATCAGGATACGCCATAGGAGGTGTCCTGTCTCAAGAACAAGATGGTAAATGGCACCCTATCGCCTTCATGTCCAAAGTAATGAACCCAACACAACGGCGATACGAGATCTATGATAAGGAACTCCTGTCCATCATGGAAGCACTGCGCATTTGGCGACAATACTTGGTGGATGCACAGGAATAAGGCATAGCACGGATCGATCCGTGGGTAGATCCGGATCCGCACTCGCGAGTAGTTGTTTGGTCCAGGGCCCGACTTGGATCCACGAGTAATTCAGCCTGCAAGTACTTGAACTCGCGAGTAGTTTTTACAAGTACTTGCGAGTCATATGGGTACCTGTGACGAGTCACAAATACTTGTCACTACTCACAGGTACTCACAGGTCACAGGTCATTTGTCAGTGAGAAACAAGTATTTTACAGGTATTTTACAAGTACTTGTAAGTATTTTGTTGGTTTAAAGTGAAATTTGAGTGCATATATGTTGTGGGAAAGACCCTGTAAGGGTCCAAACGAGTCAGCAAGTACTTGTGGCAAGTACTTGCAAGGTCAGAATGCTCGACTTGGATCTGCGAGTTTTTGGACCTGCGAGTTTTTGGCAAAACAAGTACTTGAACTCGCAAGTATTCCCACGGGTCAACTCGCAAGTACTTGCAGGATACTCATACTCGTGCTGAGCCTTACACAGGAACCGTTCGAGCTATTGACAGATCACAAAAACCTGACATATTTTAGGAAAGCTCAGCGGTTAAACAGTCGACAAATGCGATGGTACTTAAAGCTTCAAGACTACGATTTTGAAATGCGGCATATACCGGGAAAAACAAACACAAAAGCGGACATCCTCTCACGACTGGAGTGGTACGAAGAAGACATGGAAGAAGAAGAAGTCATGATGTTCAAAAATCATGGGTTTGGGATTCCTTCAGAAATGGAGGAAGACGATGAAATTTCGGACTTTGGCATACGGTTCTTCGGAGAAGAACTACCTGAAGAGGAGGTGATTCTGGACACATCGGAAATTTCCATCTCAGCTCTCACTGAATTCGGCAACGAAGATCTGGAACAGCGCATCAGAAACCACCCATGTGTAGAATCAGAAGTCCGATTCGGTCTCAAGGAAAGTCCACACTTCTTCAAAGAAGCTGATGGCATCATCACAGTCGGAAACAAGGTCTATATACCCCCAGACAAACAACTACGTGAAGAATTAATCAACGAACATCATGATTCACCACTAGCAGGTCACCCAGGGATCCACAAAACGAATGAACTCATTGGACGTACCCTATGGTGGCCAGGAATGCGATCGGACATCAGGGACTATGTCATGGGATGCGAAACATGTCAAAAGAACAAGATCAATCGAGAAGCACGTCATGCGCCACTCTACCCCAACCCGATACCCACGCACCCCTGGGAAGAGATCTCAATCGACATGATCGGCCCCTTACCACCGTCTAAAGGTTACGATGCTATTCTGGTCATTGTTGACAGGCAATCGAAAATGATCAGGGTCGAACCGACGCACACCACCCTGACATCCAAGGGACTTGCAGAAATCTATCGAGACACCATCTGGAGACAACATGGAATACCCAAGAAGATCATCAGTGACAGAGGACCGCAGTTTGCATCAAACTTCATGAAGGACTTATGCACCCTTCTAGGAATCAAGCGGAATTTATCAACGGCTTATCACCCTCAGACAGATGGACAAACAGAGCGCATCAATCAAGACGTCGAACAGTTCCTTCAGATCTTTTGCAACTATGATCAGGACGACTGGGCCTCATGGCTGGCAATTCTAGAATTCCAGTACAACGACAAGATCCACTCTAGCACCGGACAAACCCTGTTCTTCCTGAACTATGGTCGACATCCATGGAAAGGCGATATCTCCATGGAACCAGTAAAGAATGAAGCCGCTCAAGAATTTGCATCACGTATTGAAGAAGTCCGGAAGAAAGCTATCACCGCCTTAGAAGCATCAGCCGAACGAATGAAAAAACAATATGGCCGACATAAGAAGGACTCGCTTAATCTCAAACCCAGTAACAAGGTGTTTTTAGAAGCCAAAAATATAACAACCACCAGACCATCCAAGAAGTTATCAGAACGATGATTAGGACCATTTGAGGTCATTGAAAAGGTAGGCCACAGTGCCTACAGACTCAAACTCCCCACCAACTGGACGCTCATCCACCCGGTATTCAATGAGAACCTATTAACACCGATCAAGACAGCACGCTTCGAATCACAACAGAAGCCATCACCTCCATCACCCGATGTCATCGAAGGTTCAGAAGAATACGAAGTAGAAAGCATCCGAAAGGTCAAAAAGAAGAATGGAAGACTTCTATTCTTTGTCCATTGGAAAGGATATCCAGAAGAAGAAAACACCTGGGAAACCCGTGCAAACCTTAAACATTCCGCGGATCTGGTTAAAGACTTCTACCACCGACATCCTAACACACCACGATAAATACCACACTCACTTGAATCATTCTACTCTATCCTCACACCTGTCTAATTCCCTCCTCACTCAACATCAAACACCATGCCTGCAGTTATCAGTGACATCATCAATCTCATCCTCCTCTCCCTCTCCCCCGTCTTCACGATGCTACGCCTTATACCCAACTATCTATCCAACATTCGACGACACATCCGTGATATCGATCAAATCACGCAGCTCTTTCCTACTGGCGCTCCCACCTTAATTGTACGACTAAATGAAGCCAAGGAACACCTCATTGCCGCCCGCCAGTCATTCCTCATCTTGGAAACCCAAATGCACGACCACATTTCCACCACTGTGCAGGGAATCTCTCCCGAACTCACGGATGATGATCGACAAGCCTTGGAACGAGCAGTACATGTCAACGAATGGAATGTGCCCATCGCCGAAGATGCCACCCATGAAGAATACAGAATTCCAGTTACTATGTCGTCCTCGTCAAGTGATTCTGAATCTCATTCTCCCCTTCCTAGCATTCCCCAGCCGACAAACAACGAGCCCACTGGCTCTTGGCTCCCTTCCTCACTACCCACGGGATCTATACCCCTTGGAGTACTTCCTCTTCATCAAGTATCCCACATCCGCATCCCCTTCAACTTCGAACCCACAGAACCCTACAACAGGACATACTCGTACAGCGGCAAGACGTTCCGGTACTGGGTGAGAGGACCGCACGACTCGCCCACTTTCTTCACATGCATTGGCGTGGAGTACGTGACCGCGAGAACGAAGAAGGAACTCGGGAAGATGTTGGTGAACAATGATCTGATTTAAGTTTCGGGACGAAACTCCTAGAGGGAAGGTCATGTTACGATCCCTTCCTTCTTTGTTCATCATCACTTGGACATCTGACTGATGGTATCATTCATAGACACTTCTATTACTTCCACCATCACCCCATCATCATCTGACATGCGCCATATGCTACATCATCAGATGATACATCATGCGCACCTTATCTACTTCTCCACCGCATGGTCTCCGCTCTATCTTTGCTATCGCCTATTGTTCTTACTCAGCTGCTCAGTCAGCTCGCTTCTTGTATCAGTCATCATACTCCATGTGTTACTATATTCACGGACATAGTCATTATTGCGTAGTCATAGAACTACATACATGTCTATATAAACGTAGCTACATACCCTTGTATTCGCTACGTTTAATCGTTTATCTCTTTCCCCCTCTACCACCTCCTGACCCAGGAGACTTCAGACCTTGCTAAGTGTCCTTGAGTCTTTACTGTCGACTCATTGACTTGCGTTAGCAGGACATAACAGTTGGAGCAATTTGTACGATTCAACAGTGAATGCGGTGACAACAGCGGAGAACAGACCGGCCTTCTCAGTCGGAGTCAATGTAAATTTATATCATATACCAGACTATGGGCGCACAAAGGTAAGGAGTGAATCAATCTCGCTGTTCCACCCACCACAAAACTCCTTGTCGAATTGGTCCGCCTTTTCGAATGCCTTCTTCCAATGGCCCTCGTCGCGATTAGTGGGTTTGAATGGATAATAGGGGTTGCCAGAAAACCAGGCCCGTGGTGGCTGCTGGGAGGGCTCAGCCTAGTACCGGGAATTTTGGTTTAGTGAACTCAGCACAACTGCTTGACACTTACTCGAATTGATGGAATCGGTTCTGGGTCGCTTGCCCCAGAGGACCTGGAAGCTGTTTCAGCTTCGGCTTGGAAAGTAGCCCCAGCCTGGGCGGCGGGCTGTGGTTGATTTACCAAGGCTAAATCGTTTAAATTACTAGTCATTGGATTGGCTGAATTAATATTCACCATGATTCAAAGGGATGGAGATATGTTCACGCACCGCATGGGACACCTAAGGCTGGTCCTCCTAGCACTCACTCGTGGAGATCGTGTCACGATTTCATGAACCTACATACCCACCTCGAACATCAACTCTCGGGAGTGATCCGGTGGGGGTGATACTATACACCAACAAACACTGACTCGCAGTCACCTGATGCACTGAGACTTTATGTAAGGACACCCAAAAGGATGTGCGGTCTCTCAAGAATACTCAAGGGGCAATGAGAGAATGAAGATGAATGCTTAAGTCCCACTTGTTATAGCGGAAACCAAAGAGAATCAAGTTAAGAGACAAATATACAAACAGTGAAACTATATACTAATACTAAGAGCCCGTGAATATAATATGTACAAACGACATGTGTACTACATGATGCAAAACCGTGGTTTGGCTTACATAAGCAGTCACGTGATGTTGATAAGATAACTACAGAGATAAGATGAGATAACCTATAGATAAGAGATTAGATAAGATGAAAAAGAGTTGGAAAAAGAAAAGAAAAAGACAAGTCCTGACACTTTACTCCACGGCATCCATAAATAGCGGCTATGTGTGGGGGTCTGAACTACGATGAATCAAAAACCACAGTCCAAAAATCGAAACTTGAGAGTTTCACCTTTTACACGGATCCGCCTGTGTGCGGGACGGTCCGCGATTTCATGGACAACGAGGGCGAGTTGAAGAATGAGTAGCCTCGGCGGTACGAATCCTGGTCGAGACCACCTGAGCTCCCAGGGTTGGTGAGGATGACAGTGGTGAGTGGAGACATGTCGTTTGAAACAGCCTCGGAGACGGAGCGTTCGAGATCCTTGCCGCTCCGAACAAGGCGGTATACATAAGTGACTATAATCATTGAGTTGTATACCACGAGAGAGATAGAAGCCTAATGCCACATCCAACTGATTAGGAATATTCCGGGCAAAAATGTAAATCAAACACACCATAGTGTGACCGAGAAGAGGGGGGAGAGCCCCTGGTTACTGGACCCAAACGCGAAGCAAAAACATACCCCTCCGTCAATGCCCGTCCAGGCACTTGCAGAAAATCCCGCGAGGACCAAACATCACTGCTCGTCGGGCAATTTCATCCGTTAGAGCATTCGGAGGGGCGTAAACACCAAAAAGGTGTCTGAGATCAGAATCACTACCAATGACGCGTTGATAAGGGATCACCAGTGCGAAGGGACGAAATGAAATACCACAAAGTGTAGCGACACCTAAAGCATTTGGAAGATCCCACTGCACTTCGGGGGAATTGTGCCAGGACGTGTCACACCCATATGAGATTGCCATTCCAAACAAGGCTCCTATGCCCAGGAGACCGAATGACCATGGCATCCCCACGGCAAACTGACGAATGGTCCGTCCTGGTGGGAATATCCGCGCTATGGCTAGGCAAGACTGACTTTAGCGGATCTGCAAGGTGCAATTCTACATTAGTAAAACCAGCTAGAACTAACCCAGGTGGTGGCATTGAACGCACCACGATACCAAGGGAAAGCACACGGCCCCAATCCAATAAAACGCGATCGTCGTCTATTTACCAAATGTAGTACCTAGGGACATTCAAGTTAGCGCTTCAGATCATCGCTCACCGGAAATGGAAAGACGATCCACCATTTGGCTCGCCCCATGTCCATATTTGAAGCACCACGAAAAAGACACCATCCATGATAACAGCAAACAGCGCACTATGGTCGTCGTACCACGCCCGTTGGGTGGTGTATCGCTGCGATAGCCGAAATATAGTTGAGCCAATCGCTAAAACATGGAGGACGGACAGTGATGCTGCAAGTAATGATGATGATGAGTAGGCCCAGGCGCCGTATCGCATGATGTCGATGGGTCTCACCTCGCCAGGGTGGCATCAATTGCGCATTTTGGGACAGCGTGTCAGTGTTCATGGCTGAAGCGTTGAAGTTCTCCAGAGCCAGGGCACCATGGCAAGAAAACCAAAAGCTGACATTTTTATAAATGCCTTTGACTCTTGAGCACCCTGAAGCTTGAGGCCTGAAGCAGTGTCTAGAAGGGTTTGCGCATGTGGCAGAAAAGAAATCGAGATTCTGAGGCACTTTTTAAGGGAACAGCCTAAAAGGGCTTGTTCCACCGAATCCAGCCCGAGCGGGCCCGCTCGGGCCAGGAAAACTTGAAGGAGTGGCTAGGTTGCCAGCACAGATTTCAACTCGAAAAGCGAAGCATGCATGGATACCAGAGCCTGTGAGTCCCATGGGAGGCCACATATAATATACTTGTGTGTACTTTGTTTCAGAATAAGGCATGTCACGAGTGCACCCGTGAGTAACCTGGATCCGCGGCAGCAAGTACCTGTGAGCACCAAGGCCATACCTGGATCTGTACGAGTACAGATCCGTGGGAGACCTGGATCTGCGAGTATAATACTCGCAAGTGTACGGGTACTCACGAGTTTGAGGCTGTGCGCCGGTCCGTTGATCCATGCACGCGCCGGTCCCTCGGCACATCGTTCATGTGTACTACCCATGCGGAAACCACAGTCCGCGTCCGCCCATTTAGCCTCGCGACATCGTTGCGCACGTCAATTGACGTGGCGAACGCAGTTGCGAGGGTGGAGGGGGCACGCGAGCTGGGCCCAAGCCGCTCCAGCCAACGAGAGAGGTAGAATACGTACCTCATCCAGTCCCCATTTGCCCTCGTTTGCGAGGGAATGCGGCGGTGGCAATGAATTTGACTGGACTGATTGGGGATGGGGGGCCTTTATCCAAGCGTTCCCGTCGTTCCCGTCATTCCCGTCGTTCCTGTGTTTTGAGACATGACGTGGCAGTGAGAATGCGTAGCGGTGGTGATGGTGGGATAGTAGTGGTGGGGATGTGTGATGATTGCTGGCAGTGCATCGGGCGTGACGTGGGGGGTTCCGGGAGCGAGAGGGGTAGCGTCTTTGAGGTGCCGGCGACGGGCACGAGGTGGTGGCAGGAACACAGCAAGATCCGATGGAAAGCAGTAAGAGCGGGGGCGGCGATGGTGGGGGGATAAACGTGGATGGATAAACATGAGCGGGCAGGGTGGGAGGGATGGGGATGGCTGGGAGGAGACGTGAGAGCTGGAACCTACCTGAGAGTGGTCCGTAGTCCCGCGCTACGGTTACCGTTCCATCAAACGACTCAATATGAGCCGCCCCCAACTTCTTGTTTGCGAGAGAGGGGGACGTAGGGTTGCGGAGCGAGCTTGATGCTAGTGGAGGTGGAGTAGGCAGTTCATCTCTTGTTTGCGAGAGTGGTGAGCAAGATGCGTATGCAAATACGCAATCGCAAGACGGTTCCGATGCCGATGGTGGAGGACGTATAGCGGTGAAGATGACGTGGCGGTGACGAGGTTGTGTGAGACGTTGTGAATGGTCGTGATAGCGATGGTGCAGTGGAACGAGAACGAGCCATCGTGGCGGAACGATGTAGAGTGGCCACTGGCGGTGCAAGACAGTGGGCGGCAATTGAGGTGTAGCAGCATGGATGCGAGCGCCACGCTATGGCTGGCGGCGGTGTGTCGCGACGACGGTGGTGTTGATGTGGGGCCGTGAGCCGTTGCCCATCACCAGCTCGCCCAGGTGTCGTCTATGCTGTGTCGTTATCAATATGAAAAAATTTTGACCTACCCATCCCTAGAACCAACTGAAAATCCAAAGCACAACAGCGTGCACGCGATGTGGCTGTCCGTTTGGTGTATACGCGTAGATGCGAGGGGCAGCGAGGCAGTGGGATGGATTGTAGATGTGGCGGAGATTATGATGAGTGCAGGCGGCGGATCACGGCAAGTACTTGCCGTGAGTACCTGTGGTTGAAAATTTGAAACTCGGACCTGCGGCAACCCGCGGCCACGAGTGATCCGGATCCGCGGGTCACCATACTCGCGGGTTTTCCCACGGATCAACCTGTAGTGACTCACAAGTAACTCGCACTCGTGACATGCCTTATTTCAGAATGCACCCAGATCCCCTCGGACTCAGATGGCTTTGCAACTCCGGTTCTGAGCCCTAGAAATGACGTTATTAGGATGTACGAGCCGTGCGCACGTAGCGACAATTAGCATCTACTATATGTGGAGGATAGCCCGCTGTGAGCACTGTTGACTCGCTTTGGTCATTGGTGTAGCTTTGAGTTGTAACTAGCCGCGCTGGTGGCGTAGAATTTGGCGGCTTACGATCACATGACTCATCATAATCAATTGATGCGTTTTTTTAGCGCCAAGCCGCGGCGACTCGTGGCCATGGCACATACCATCGGGTGGGCGTCGTGCCCGCCTTCTCTTTTGCATTTGAACATTTATGCATTATGATTGGTTCAAAATATACACAATAAGATCGGGTTTTCATCCACCATATTTCGGTGTACAGACGTCGCTTTAGGGCAGGCCCCCTGGTGAACTCGAACTCGCCTACATACATGCCTCAACCCAGCCTAGAGGACAGCGCGCGCGGGTGCTGGAGCCTAGTGAGTCCTATGTGGTCTAACATGTAACAAACCCCATTTCAAACTGCGCCTAGCTGGCGCCCCGATGGTTTTACCCCGTCCACTACTAGACCTGCCCTCAACTTGGATGTCGCTAGTGTCCGCCTTCATCACAGCTCTATGCCCCCAGCGTCAACGTCGGCTTGTCACGCATTCTGCTCCACATGCGATGGATGATTCGATGCTTGCATACACGCATTGAACATCGCGTACCCAGACTCGGACTGGAGTCGCCAAGACGGTGATATGCAAAGAGGCTTGTGGCCAAAACAAACCACAAAAACCAACTAAGTAAACAACACCTAGATAAGATGTTGAGTGAGCGAGTGTTTTAGATTAACAACAAACAAAGCCTCCTAAGGACTCTAGAAGAGTTCTCAAAGACTGCGAGGGGACCCGCTTTGGATGCGACCTCGACGCGTACGACACGCGAGAGGGGAGATGAACGAATGGAATGGACGCGAGGGCGTCCGGGAACTGGGAACTTAGCGTAGAATGAGTGCGACGCGAGTCGCGCTCTCAAATCTTCGGGCGTGGAGCGACGCGAGACGGCATACACCAATACGCAAGGCTCTTTGCCTGCGATCGGGCGACTTGGTCACAGACCGACTACGTGAATGCAAATGAACGTGGAAGAGTGCGACGTGCGACTCCTGTAGGGAACATGGGTAGTCTACTCTGAGACTGCGAAACTGAGCTATGAACTCTGAGGGGGAAACTCTGCTAGATTCTCTCTGTGGAAAGCGAAGTATGTACATGGCCTATATACTGTGGGCGAGTCGCGGCGTATGTAAGGGTCTATGTACGATGCGATGGACCGCCGATCATGTCCTGAGTCCGGTAATCTAAAGTGAAATAAGAGAATATGCAACAAACCCGGCACGATCGCGCGTCCACGTCTTGCTCGGGTCACCTAATGGGCACATTGTCGAGGTGTCCGGGCCTCATGGAGGCTCTCGCGGTGATGTTGGTACGTGTCGCAGTCGGTGTGGGTTGAGGCGCATTAGGGTCTCTTGTTAGGAAGTACTGAGTGCGTGCGGAGCCGTGTTGAGGTGCGATCCCGTATGTGCTGAGCTGCGAGAGGGTCCTATACGAGTGCGACGGCCTCGCATCGTATATATGAGGTGCGGCGAGCTGATCCTGTCCGTTATCATGGGTGTTGATGCGGTCCGAGGCCGTTGTGTGGGCTTGTGGGTGCGCGCGTCGAGCCTGGCGAGTCGCGCTGATCTTATCTTGGTGCGAGATGTGGCCTACGAACCCATAAGCGCGCGGCGCGCTTATCAACGGATGAAAAGTTGGGCACTTGTGCGCCGTGATTCCGAACTTGGTAAGTTGTTATCCCCCTACTGTTCTTGTGCAGCGCCAACACAGTAATGGATACAATCCTCTCCAGGGTCGGCACTCCACACTTCCACACCCCAACTTACCCACCCATCTCATCCTGCTTTTACACCCCCCCTCTCTCTTGCCATACTTTGCGCCCAGTCAATTCCTGCTGAACTCCCCCCAACAAATACAATCACAGATTCGCAAATGGGGACAGTGACACCTACCCGCGGCGCACCTATACACTCTATAACACCGTTCATATTTCCACCACGTATAATATATATTATTATAATAAGCATATAGGACCATCCATGCCAAGCGAGTATTTACACGGGGGTACGCAAAAATGGCAACTTCACGCGGATCTACACGCCCGCGGGATGACCCGTGATTTTACAGATAATAACGGTGGGCCAAATGGTGTCGGGTTCTGCTCAGAGAATGCGTGGCCATTGTATGAAATCCTCCCTCGACGGTACGAACTCTGGCTGAGTCCATCTTCTGAGCTTCCAGGGTCCGTGAGGACGACCCTGGTAAGCGGAGACATGTCGTCGTTCGAAACGGCCTCGGAGATGGAGTGTTCGAGATCCTTGTCGCTCTGAACAAGGCGGTATACATAGGTGACTATCACCATCGAGTTGCATACCATGAGGGAGATAGATGCCTAGACGCATCCAGGGAAAGGGTTTAAAATGCTGCATGAAAACAGTGTAAATTACACACACCATAGCGTGGCCGAGCAGCGGGGGGATGACCTTTCGGGGGAGCCCCCAGCTATCAGGTCCAAACATAAAGATAAAGCATATCCCTCCGGCAACGCTCATCCATACGCTCGCAGCAAAGCCTGCAAGAATCAAGCGCCGCTGCTCACCAGGCAGTTTCATCCACCAGAGCATGCGGAGGGGTGTGAATATCAAGAGGGCGTCCGAGATCAGAGTCGCTGTCCACAACGCGTTGAGAAGAGGCCACTGCGACGGGGAGAAGCGACATACCACAAAACGCGGCGGCAATCAAGACATTCGGAATATCACACTGCACCTCGGGAGAATCGTGCCAGGACGTGTCGCGCCCGCATGAGATTGCCATTCCAAGCAAGAGTCCTATGCCTACGAGACCAAAGGACCATGCCATTCCCAAGGCGAATCGACGGATAGTCGTCCCCGGTGGGAATATCCGTGCTATGGCCAGGGCAAGACTGGCTTTGGCGGGCCTGCAGAATACGATTGCACATCAAGTCAGCTGGAACGGGTGGTAGCAACGTACCACAACACCGAGAGGAGGCACACGGTGCCAATCTAGTAGAAGGTGATTGTTGTTCCTCTGCCGAATGTGGTACCTGGGGGTTGGTTTCTCGGGATCATTGCTCACCGGAAATGAAGAAATGATTTCAAGTACCATTTGGCTCGCTTCGTGTCCACACATGGAGCACCGCGAAATAGACACAGTCCGCGACAACAGCAAACAATGCAGTATAGTTGTCGTACCACAACCTCTGGGAAGTGTATCGCTACGATAGCCTGAATACTGTTGAGCTGATCGACAAAGCTGTGGTGGTAGTCAGGGGGCATATTCCGTGTCACCGATTCGTGATGGCCTCTCACCTCGCCATGGCGGCACCGGATGTCCATTTTGGGGTAGCATGTTCGCAGAGCTGGGTGTCGGGAACTGGACTCGGGGTGAGCACTGCTGTGGCAAGAGAATCAAAAACAGACGTTTACATTTTCTCAACTTCCCGAGGCAGCGTCTACTAAGTTGGAGGCCGCCAAGTGTCTGTGTAATTGCGTATTATGTAATTGTCCAGGGTCCAGGCACCTCAGTTTTCGGCTCCGCTTTCTGCCTTGGTCAAGGCAAAGCCACCATCTTCCACCATCTTCCACCTGGCCAAGGGCGAGCCCGCGGGTCGTTCAACTCTTCTGAAATCGCGTTTTATGTCAGCCATCGGCACTTCGCCCGCGCATAACTGGACCCTGCATCCAGGGTGAGGCCATGGCAGACAACCCCCACGTTTGGTGCTCCTTCGCGAAGGCCTCCAACAAAGACGCCGTTGCCGCCCTCACCTCTTGCCGGTATGTGCGTTACCCTGGTCTCGCCTGGATACGTCATCACATCCTCACACCTTTGCTATGCAGGACCAGCTGCTTGCAACTTCATCCTAGTTGCAGATTCGGCCGAGAACGCCAGCTCGACCGACGTTGACGCGGTCGTCACCGGGAATCTCTTCAATCCCGGATTCCACTTCACTCTCCTGCCCACCACTCATCTTGACGTGAGCGAAATTGTTCCCGCACAACAGTCGCTTGCCGCAGCCGGTGGCCCACGCATCTGGCTTGATCAGGAGGACCTCTCCATTACGATCGATTCCTCCACTGCCCTGCCGTCGGGTGCGCACTGTGATATCAGGACCACCGACGACCACAGCCAGGCATGGAGCTGTTCCGGTGCGGACGGAGGAGAATGGGCCAGGGTCTATTCGGAGACCCCTGATTTGGTGGGACGGCGGGCAGTACGAGTATCTGTATACAACTGCGTGACTAATGTATAGGATTGTCCACGCCAAGCGAGCATTCGTACCGGGCTATGCAAAAAATGCATCTATGGTGGATCAAAACTACATTTCCAATCAAACACCCAAAAATCTCACCTTCATGCAGATCTGCCCGCCCGTGGGACAATCTGTGATTTTATGGACAGCGAGGGTGGGCTAAACGGCTCTAGGTTCTGTTCAGAGAACGCGTAGCCAGTGTCTGAGATCCTGCGGCGGCACGACTTCCAGCTGAGACCATCATCTGAGCTTCTGGGGTCAGTGAGAACGATGGTGGTTAGCGGAGGACTGGGTGGTGATAATGCACCATAACATCACGAAGGAACATATGCCAGTGATCGACTGGATCATCGCTCCACTGACACATTCGGGGTGTCAGCCATCAAGCCGTCCCATAGGTTGCACATGGACACACTTATCAGGATATGACAGGGAAATAGGGGCCTTGTGATACTAAAGGATCACATGGGTGAGTGCGGGATGCACGGGATGGGTTGTGTCGGTTTGTGGGATTGTTTAGCATGAATTTGGTCAGGGAATATAACTTGAAGAGAGGTAACAGGAACAGCAAAGACGGAAAGGAGCTGGCAAGCAGAAGGTTGTACAATGGTACGGGGGGTATGGAGGGAGAGGAAGCGGACGAATCCCCATCATGAGCTTGGCTGATTCCAGTAAGCCTGAGGTTTCAGAATTCCATACCTCCTTGGTCACCATAATCCGTGGAACACGGTGTGGACGTGTGACTTGGGTCACACGCACAAACCAACCAACAATGAAGATTCATGCTCACTCTACCCTCCGCAGACTCTACAAAATACTCGCCGTCATCGCGTACGCCTCAGCAATTCTTCAAACGTAATACGGCGAGTTGGATACCCAAATCGGTTTCGGTTCTTTGATCCCATCAATCCAAGTTTGTAATCAATTCCTATTATAGTACTGAATCTCTTGCTGTATTTAGGACCTTCGTTTCGTGCACCAACTGTTGCTTGGGCTCCAGACGGTAAGGACTCCACTCTCGTCGTCCCGGCTCTCCGCGGTTGGAGGGGGCCAATCGTCGTAAGTTAATAGAGGCCCGGGCGCGTTTGTGGGTCCCGAGTCATTCCTGGGGCTTCGGTTTCACGCGGTTCACGGATCGTCGGTCGCTTCTTTCTTGAACACTCCATCACCATCCCGTATTCGTCTCTCCACATCGGACTTATCACCACCCGACTCTCAATACATACATATTATCTCTTGATCTGGCACCTGTCGACGCATGAGAACGCGTGCGACATGGACTGTTTGTACTCTCTGATAAGGATGGCCTGCGCATCCTCCAATAACATCTTTTCTGATCCCACTTTTATCTCATAAGTTTCACTCTCTCGAAAACGCGGTCAAGCTACATTTGAACAAAGAATTTACAAGATACTCGAGAACAAGTCTCGAGGCCCCTTTTACAAGATTTCCGAGAACAAGTCTCGGCCAACGAAAACTCTCGCGGTCGAGATAAGTGTCCTCCTCCGTTCACCCGTGCTCAACTCTCTTTTTCTGTGGGTCGCGACCTTCCTTTGAACCCCCGGACGTCGTAGTTCTCTTCCACAGTGGTGACCACCGCAGGGGGTGTGGTATCCCGATCGACCTTCTGCTCGTGCTTCTTTTAGTGCGTATCCATACCTTTTTCGAGTGCCTGATTCCTCGACCATAGCTTCCAACACATTACAACAAAACCATTCATCCATACCTTTCCCAACAATGGCGACCGACGTGGCGGTGGCGACATCTCCACAACAAATCATTCTCCCAATGCCGGCACCCGGATCCCGAGGCGCCCCCTACTTCAAGGGCAAGCACGTTAAACGATTCCTTAGGGCGCTCGAAACACAGGCCGACTCAGCACGCGTTCCCCACAACAGCCTTTGCGCTTTGGTCCTACAATATTGCAGCGAAAAGGTCCAGCACGTCCTCGAAGAATCGGTGGATTGGGACAGCCTCAAGGAGTGGAATGAAGCGCGCGCACATCTCCTTGACTTCTACGAGTCAAACGATCAAGCACCTCGAATGTCCTATGACAAGTTCCGTGTGTGGACGAAGAAACACGCGAAGAAAAGTAAGTTTACTGGGCGACAAGACGTTGACCGATATTACAGGGAGTTTACGACAATTTCAAGTCGATTACTCAAGGCAGAACACCCCCGGCTGAACCAAACGGAGGCCGGCATTTTATTCTTCAGAGGTATCCCTAAAAGTATGAGGCAGAAGATCAAACGGGTGCTACCCGAATCGAACGTGAAGTCCAACAAGAAGTTCACCGCTCCGCCATCCGTGAAGACCCTTCT
>JADNYI010000474.1:0-25016 GCA_015501065.1 Infundibulicybe gibba | reverse complement strand
TTGAGTATGTGTCTGTCTTCATCGCTGCCCAGTTCTCGGCCTTCTTGTGGCATCTAGAGAGCGCGGCCGAAATCTTCTTTTCATCCGTGTCCAGGACAGCGTTCCCTCTGACGTAAAGTTGCATGCGACGCCACCAACCGTCAAAAAGGTTGCAATCCCCGTCGAACATGCCGGGGTCTGCGATTCCATTGTCGTTGCGCTTAGGGGTCGTTGTCTCTGTAGCCATTGTTCCGTATGGTTCGTCCTCGTCGTCTGAGGGATAGGGGGAGTGGGGTCTCGATATTCAGTGAAGGAAGCTGTACGCTCTGGTTGGATGGGTCCGACTGGCTGAACGGTACTGGTTCGCTCTGAACCGAAGGTGTATTGTGGTGGGGACGGCGCTTCCTGAGACGGTTGGAACCCTGATGCGAGGCTGTGGGAGTGCGAGGGGGTAGTGACTGGGGAGCGGGGGACGGAGGTGTATTGGCTAGCTGTTGGTGTGGGGTGGGACTGGCGATATGCGGCGTATTCGTCTTCTGGTTCTGCCGTGATTGACTCTTCTCTGACGGGGGGCGCGACCCGTGGACTGTGGGTTGTGGGGTGGGAAGTGTGATGCGGTCTGTGGCTACTCCCTTCTCTTCTCGAGGACGACGACTGTCCTGAATGATGCGAGTGACTTCTTCTTGTTCCTTCGCCCGACGAATGTTTCTCCTGATGTCGGCTAATCTTTCGTCGTGGAGTTTCTCAAATGTCTGGTGCTGTTTGTGGAGGTTAATCCACTCCTTCTTTGTCGATCCTTTCGACGTCCTGTGATACCTATTGCGCGCGACGGTCGCTTCGTCGCCTAGTCTTTGTAGTTCGAGTTCTGACGCTGTTACTGGCAATGAGCCGCTATATGGAGTGATGTACTCCCAACTGTGATCGCTGTCGATGTCGTCCCTATCCCTAGGGGTTGTCCTGTTTCGTTGCAGGGTTGCCTGGTGACCCTAGACGTTTAATCGAATGTTACGTCCTGCTAACGCAAGCCGATGAGTCGACAGTAAAGACTCAAGGCACTTAGCAAGGTCTGAGTTGCCTTCTGGGTCAGGAGGCTAGTAGAGGGGGAACTGATAAACGATTAAACGTAGCGAATACAGGAGTATGTAGCTACGTTTATATAGACATGGATGTAGTTCTATGACTACGCAATAATGACTGTGTCCGTGAGTATGATAGGACATATGGAGTACGCTGACTGAGATAGAAGAGAAGCTGACTGAGCAGCTGAGTAACAACAATGAAGATAGCAAAGATAGAACAACAACCATGCGGTAGGAAGGTGATAAGGAAGCGCATGATGTATCATCTGATGATGGAGCATGTGGAGTATGTCAGATGATGATGCAGGAAGTAGAAGCGTCTCTAAAAGATGGGATCAGTCAAGTGACTGATGAATGATGAAACAGAGAAGCAATGAATCGTAACATTATGGCTTGGGGTATTGATTTTATAGTTGCACTAGTGAGTTGTCATTTTGCTTATCAGGCAGTGATCGATGACTGATCGCTTTTTTAGCGAGCATACGACGTCCTCCTCGAGGGTGCTGCTAATCGGGACACCAAGGTCATCAGGAAAACATGATGTACATCTTTAGCAGCTTTGAGGTCTCCCCGAAGACAATAGAGATCTGGGAGATCGAAAGATGCGGCAATAAAAAAGATTTATCAGAGCTTTCCAAAGTAGGGTACATATTCTCTCAAAGATAATTTAAATCTCCAGAAGACGTTCTAGGGCTCCGTTAGCGACTCTCGGGCTCTCTCGAATGTCTTTGGGTCACTGCTTTCAATGATTCTTGGGCTCTCCGAAATATCTTTAGCTATATCTTTAGTCAGTCTTTCAAGTATTTCGGTAATCTTGCTATGGAACGAGGTCTTTATAGCTTCGGTACTGACTATATACTGGCACTACATATGGAATAAACATTGTCTACGACTAGCGATCCCAGATTCACTCGTAAAGGTCTGTCGAAAAACGTTGGCATGTGAGTTAGCGTTCCTACTATGTCATGAGCTGATTTGGCTCACCGTCCAGGGATTCTTCGCCGCTATCAGAGACTAAGATCACATCTGAGGTGTCGTCTTCAATGATATCGGGGGCGCTGCTTGCAGTAGACGAAGTTCGCTTTTTCTTACGCTGACGTTCTGCAAGGAGTTCCCTCGCCTCTTGAAAGATGTTCTCCCAGTGTTCCGCGCTAAAATTGTTGACGGATGCTAGGTATTTAGTGGCACGGCGGACCTTATACGTTCCTGTCTTGATTGCTGAACTGCTAGATCCCTCGGCTTTCCGTCGCTCCATGGTATCCCCCCAGTTATCGGCGGAAAAGTGGCTACCTGTAGATGTGTCTGCTACAAATGCCCCTGTGCTCCAGAAACCAAGTGCGCGCTCGACCTGATAGTGTATTAGTTTGTAGATTGGAGTTAGTATAATGGATTCAATGGATGTGGCTTGTACTTACAGCCTGAACGGATAACAGTAGAGCCCCAACCGGTTTATCGTCTATTGGGTCAGTGAGATCCTCCAGCCCAGCGAAATGCGCTTCGGCGAAGGTTCGAATTATGAGCGGCGTTTGGAATAAGCCCTACAGAAGTTAGGTCAATTTCAGAAATGAAGGAGCTCGCAATTATCATGACTGGACGGACCTTCTTGCACTTTCCTTCACCCCAGTTTTTCCAATGGAAAGGTGCCGTTTGACCTTCAATCTTGAGAGCCCATTTGACGTAGTAGGCAATGTCGTCTGGGGTACCGAGGGCTTCTGGGTTATCGTTGATCAGGGCTTGCACGGCCTCACAAGCGGCTGTAGCGAATCCGTTTCGCCAGTTATTTATGCGATAGTTAAGCTGTTGAATACCGATTCAGCGATATTATGGCCAGTTGATACTAACAGAAACACCCACCAGACCATACCAGACTTCGCCTTTTACAACACTGAATGTGCCAACCTTGAAAACGCGGTCCACTAGGGATTGAACATCATCGACCGAGAGTGTTGCCCAAGGTTCAAGACAACCAGCGGCTTCGCGTGCGAGCGGGGTGAGTGCGCTAGTGAATAAGTAGCTAGTATTGGCAGGCAGATGTGTAAGCGTCCATTTTTTGGCCCCATCTCTGACTTGTTTCTGGGTGGGTGGTCGGTGACGGGGGGTGATTTGGACAAGTGACTGGGCATATCCATTCAGTATTAGTAGAATGCAGTGTGAATGCACGGTTGAGTTATACTCACCTCATATTTTGTGTATGCAGTGTGTCGACGTCCAGATTGTGGTCCAACCGCCGGGGGATTATCCAAATCATCATACTCATCATCACCCGCCAGCCCACCATAGCGTGACATTTGGTCGTCGTCCAAGTGTGTGGACCGTTCCACGGTGTTCCGGCCTAACCCTTTCATGTTGCTGGCGCCAGATGGCATGTGAGTGCGGTGTGAATTCTTCTTGGTCCAATCGGCAGATATTCCGGTTGGAATAGATTCGGAGGGCTTGATTTTTTTGGCAGGTGCTCGAACGCTGCTCCAAAATCATTGGAATTTGAGGTAAGAAAGCAATTAAGTGCTTTAACTCGAAGATGACTTACCCTGGCGCATAATTCTCAGTGTTGCCCTTGCGTTTGGTCAAGTTAGACTCAGAGGGCAACAGGCGTGTTGGAGTCCCAGTTGCGGTTGTTGTGGCCCTGGCGGATACGATCATCGCACGACTCGGATGTCCTGCCAGATTTCCCCTTTTGGTGGATACTGTTGGTGGTTTAGCAGTTCTCTCCTCATCATCACCATCTTCGTCATCGCTGGATCTATATCCGCTGGAGTCTTCATCTTCGTTGGGATTTTCCTCAGTTTGCTGGCCTGTGGTTTCTAGCACTGCCCTTAGTCACAGGAGCGTCGTCGACATTGCTAGGACATATTGTACTTACCGTGGTCTTGAAAATCATGATCTAGTTGTTCCTCGCTGTCCGCTCCATTGATAATACCATGTTGCGCTTTTTCAAGCCCCATCTCAACAATATCGTCTGGGACAGGTGGATGGTTGGCTACTGCATCGCGTTCCAGGTCCTCGCGCCGTTGCTGATCTTCAATCGCGGCCACATTCTTTATCGCTTGGGTAAGACGCTTTTCTTCTGCCTTCTTGGTTTTCCGGTCTTCTTCCCGAAGGCGTTTTACCTCTACAGGGTTTCGTCTAGTTTTCTTCTGATCAGGAATCCCTGGGTGGACGATTTTGTTGCTAGCGCGAGTCCTAATTGGCGGAGGGAGGTCAGTGATTTTATTGCGAGCCATCGCAAGTGATGATGAGATGATAAGGTATGTTTGTCCTCAGCAATCATACGCAACGTCTAATTTCCAATTTTCACGGCAGCGCCCGGAGCATTAGTTCCCTCCTCTTCAATTATTTTATATCAAACTCCCATTACTAGCTGGTCATAATGCCTTGGTCGTTCAAGCCACGGGACATACCCTGTCCAGTCTCAGGCTGTTTTCGTCTCTTTACAAACCGCTCTGGCCTCACAAATCACACCCGGACTCAGCATGCCTGCTTTGGCGTTCGAACACACCTTGACAATGAACCGCCGCCACCAATTCCAAGTCCTGGCCCATCTGTTCATGCAAACCCCACTCCCGAGACAGAGAGGCTCCGAAGTCACCCATTCATCAATGGTAATTGTTATTTTTAATTCCACTTCTAAGTTGGATAATCTGATTCTAATCGCACGTACATTTTCTACTCAGGTAAACCTTGTGATCGTTACGGAAACACTCTACCTGAAGGTTCGCCACCACCACCACCGGAATACTCCCCGCCGCTGAACGACTTTACACCATACAATAACCGGGCCGAATTTGAGCTTGCTGACTTGCTCTACCGAAGAACACAGATGCCCGCAACTCAAATCAATGATCTATTACAGATCTGGGCCACAACTCTACCTGCCGACAATGACCCACCGTTTGTCAACAAGCAGGATTTATACGATACAATTGATCTATCACCACTCGGCGGTGTTCCATGGGAATCATTCGGGGTCTCGTACAACGGCGATATGGGTGATGGGACTCACCAGCACCATGGAAAATGGCTGAGTATGATGTATGGTTTCGTGATCCACGACTAGTTCTTCAGGAGCAGCTCAAGAACCCCGATTTTGCAAAAGAGATGGATTTCGCGCCAAAGCGGGTATTTGACCCTGATGGCAAGCGATGTTATACTGATTTCATGTCCGGAAATTGGTGTTGGAGGCATGCGGTGAGTGATTACCATTATCAATGACTCTATTTATAACATGGTATTTATAGGATATGATTGCTGAAAACCGTGATAACCATGGCTCCACATTCTGTCCGATCATCCTTGGGAGCGACAAGACAACTGTATCCGTGGCCACCGGGCAAAATGAATACTATCCGCTGTACATGTCAAACGGGCTCGTGCACAACAATGTCCGGCGAGCTCATCGAAATGCTGTAAGCTTAATTGGCTTTCTGGCTGTTCCGAAAAGTGCGGTTATATTTTTTTGCTCCAACATGCTTGAGCAGCTCATATGTTCATTTAAGCCGACCGTGAACATCAGGATAGTGAAGAGTTTCGAAATTTTCGACGGCGGTTATTCCACGGCTCAATTAGAAGAATTCTTGAACCCCTTCGCTTAGGCATGGATACCCCAGAAATAGTTCAGTTTGGTGACGGACATTATCGTCGGGTGATTTATGGGATTGGGCCTTACATTGCGGATTATCCGGAACAAGTATTACTCACATGTATTGTTCAAGGCTGGTGTCCGCAGTGCGTTGATTAGTATGCCCAGAGTGATAACTTAGGCTAATGAAAAAATTAGGTGCACTGCGCGATGGGATGACCTAGATGGTGAGGGTGGACGACGATCGCATGAGCATACACTTGCTCTTTTCGACGCATTGGGTACAAAGGCCCTTTGGAAAGGGTATGGTATTGTTAGTGATATTATGGTGCGTAATTCGAGTTGTCCATTTAATATGGTTATTCAAATTTCAAGCACATTCAATCCAGCCATTTACGTATGGCTTTCCACGCGCTGACATTCATGAGTTGGTCGCACCCGATCTCCTACATCAAGTAATCAAGGGAACATTCAAAGACCATCTCGTCACATGGATCGAGGAGTACATTGACCTTGTTCACAGTCCAGCTGAGGCCGCTAGAATCCATGCGGATATTGACCGACGGTTGGTCACTCAGCTACTAAATATATACCATTATAAGACTCATACCGTTCATGCTCTAGGATCATGGCAGCACCCTCATTCCCTGGCCTCCGGCGCTTCCCAGAGGGGCGGGGATTCAAGCAATGGACGGGCGATGACTCAAAGGCTCTGATGAAGGTAAAATTTCGATTTAACAAATCCTCAGATATCACTAAACAGTAAATGAAAGGTATATCTTCCGGCAATATCAGGTCATATCCCTCCGCAAATGGTGCGCGCTGTCAGTAGCTTTGTGGAATTCTGTTATCTAGTTCGACGCTCTATCATTGATGAGAGCACACTGGCCGCAATCGATTTAGCAGTGGCCGACTTCCATCGAGAGCGATCCATCTTTGAACATGAGGGCATTCGCCCAAATGGATTTTCATTACCACGCCAGCACTCACTACCCCATTACCGCCATCTCACTCAAGAATTTGGTGCCCCAAATGGCCTTTGCTCATCAATAACGGAATCAAAACATATTAAGGCAGTCAAAGAGCCATGGCGACGCTCAAGCCGCTTTGAAGCACTCGGGCAGATGCTTATCATAAACCAACGCCTTGACAAGCTTGCAGCTATGCGCGTCAATTTTCAGGCCCGCGGAATGCTCAACGGACCATTATTTGACCCAATATCATTACCCGAAGACGGCGGCTCACCAGTTGACACCACTGACATTGATGGCGGTGCTAACAACAAGCCTTCGGACTCTAACATTGATGGCGCCGACGATGAATCAGACTCTGACGCTGATGACAATGATGGTGGTGGATTGGATTCTCGAAACATTATTGGGGAAGTTAAACTTGCCCGAGTACCTTGTATGTTGCAATTCATATATACCCTTGATACTTTCTGATGCGATCACTCGTGGTACACAATTCTTAGTTGCAAAAATCCCACGTAATGTCCCCGACCTAGCCCATCATTTGGGCATTCCCCAGCTCCGGGAGCTCATCCGCCTATTCCTATTTCAGCAGTACCACCCCAACCGAGCCGACCTCGATGAGCTTCCGCCCAACGACTTCCCATACCATGATGGACACATCCTAGCATTCCCCTCAGCCATCGCGACATTCTTTGCACCAAGCGACTATTCAGGCATTGGAGGAATGTATCGTGAGCGAATCCGTGCCACGCCCAGCTGGCGCCTCGGTCCCCCACGATACGACTGCATCTTCGTTGAGCAAGATCCCGAGGCTCTAGGATTCCGTGGATTACATGCCGCGCGTGTTTTACTGTTCTTTTCATTTCGTTTTGAAACAGTTCTTTATCCCTGTGCACTGGTTACCTGGTTTTCGGCGATTGGAGAGGAGCCATGTCCCAACACCAGGATGTGGAGAGTCAAGCCAGATCTCGACGCTAATGGGGAGCACATCATGGAAGTGATACATATTGATTGCATTCTTCGGGCGGCTCATCTTCTTGGGGATGCGGGTGAGAAACATATTCCGCATTACTTAATGCATAGCGATAGCCTAGATGCATTTAAAACTTTCTATGTAAATAAGTTTGCTGACCACCACGCGCATGAAATTGCATTCTAGTCCAATATTACACCTAGTAGTAGTACAGGCTTGCATCACTGATCAGACCTATTGAATAGTAACGTGCAGAGGTGGTATGAATTTATATCATGTGGACTACAGCCTGTCTTCAAGGGCTATTCGAACTTGGGCTGGCTGCTACGGCGTCAATCAACCAAAGATGTCAAAGACTCATAGGGGTATCAAAGATGTGTAAAATTGTGCAAGAAATGAAAGACTATATTCGAAAGCTCTAAGATGCAAAAGATGAGGAATAAAGATGCAAAGCTTTAAATTGAAGACGAAGCTATCAAAGATGGGGTCTATGTTTTCCTGATGGTGCATGAATGGATCATGGAGTACCATTCAAAGCTAGACGGCTTGCTGGAACCTGAGTGGCAAAACATGCTAACAAATCTTGCTCATCAGAATCAGCTGCAGGAGATAAAGATGTTGGCTGCACAGTCTGGTCGCAATGCTCCTGGAATTCCGGCTCCTCCAGTGGCGAGGCGGGCAATTGCGGAGTCAAAATCTTGTTCTCGAGTTCATGGAATTCCAGCTCCTCTGGTAGCATGGCAGGCGCTCGCAGAGTCAAAATTTCGTTCTCGAGTTCATGGAATTCCGGCTCCTCCAGTAGCATGGCGGGCGCTCACAGAGTCAAAATCTCGTTCTCGAGCTTCAGGAATTACCATTATCATTCCTCCGAAGATGCCAAGCACTCCAGGCCCCATGCCCTCGTCTCAGCCATCTGGCAAGCAGATTGCAACCACGCCCATGGGGAAAGGCAAGGCTCTAGCGTCCGCTGGTGTAGGAAGGACATTGACTATGGCGCCTACGAGGAAACGGAAGCGCCAGTCACTGGGCGAGAAAGATTCTCCTGCAAAACGCGTGACACAGGATCATAGTCCCCAGAAGGTGTTTCTTGGTGATCCAAAGTGTCCTGTGTGTGGCTTTCTCTTTGTTTTCAGTTGAACTGATTAGCTCCTTTAGTACGATCATTGTGGAAAGGATGCCACTCATGCTCCCATGGAAGAAGAAGACAGCAATAACGACAAAGGTGAATGCTTCAGTCAATTGGAGGAAGAGGGCGATAGGCTGTCTGCTGAAGGAGAGGATTCTGAGGGCAAAAATGATGGTCTCCACAAGCGCCCGAATAGGAAGATCGAGCCTCTTTTCTTGTACGATAGTGAAGATTACAACTTTGGCATGGTTGCTGGTAAGGCTGACAAGGAGGATGAAGATGGGGGAGATGAGAAGGGAAAAGGGCGGGAGGGGGGGCTAGCGGGGCATCCAGTGAGCCTGCTTCGCCTGCTAGTACTGAACCAGGGGGCTTGTTTATGGGCAATTTGAGCCGAGAGATTCCAGGGTTTCTGACGGGAAGGGCCACGTCCTCGCCTCCTCCTGTGGAGATCCCAGAGATTGCTTCATTAGTTCCCATCGCTGGTTCATCACGTTCCGTGGGCGCCCTCAATATGCCTGGGCCTGGAGTTCGTCGTTCTCAGGAGGTGATTGACACAGACATCCAGTTAACCGAATCTGTGTGCGTCCGCCTTTCAGCTCGGCTCCGCTTGGATATGTATCGGTTGCAAAAACTCGAAGCTCGTTTGGCGGGGTTAATGAAAGAGCGTGAGGAATTGGACAAGTAATAAGGGGGGGTGGCTTAAATACATTTTGCAATGAAGAAAAATTTTGAATTTTTCAGCCTATTTCAGCACTGTTTTGGTGCATGATTGTGATACATACTAGTAGAAAAGCTATAGCACCCGATTGAGGTTACGGCACTTGTTCAAAGAAGTGCAGCATGCATTTAAACTTCCTGTCTGACAGTATCGCGACCCCAGTGTATGTGTTGCGGCACCGGCGATTGAAGTCTCTGCTCAAATTTATTCTTTTGACAGGTTGAACAGCATAGGCACGCTGGTTTGGTGGAACGCCTCAATCCAGATTCCAGGACCACCTTTAATATTTGTTGGTGGTATGGAGTGACAGGTGTTCAGGTCGGTGCTAGCGACCACCCATACTATGCGATTTCAATTGAGAAATGTACAGGCTCATCAAGCATTCATCACCAAGAGGTATCTATCTACGTTCCAATCTATTATAGAGCACTGGCATGAGCATGTCAAACAGCCTGACAGCATTCTTCTTTGAAGGGACATTCAACAACAGAGCCCGTGGACTGTCACGGCGTTAGTCCAAGAGATAATGGGACGATTGAACTGACGATTGCAGACCCGATTTTCTTGCCCTCATGGTCTTGGTCTGAGTCAGTCGTAAACTCCTGCGTCGTGTTGATGTTGATCGAAACATTCGTTGGGCGCTACGCGGACGCGATTTGAACTTGGACATCCACACCGGACGCAGCTGTGATTAACGTGCCGTGGAATTCACCGTCCCAGCCTTAGGGAACTCGCTTAGGGACAGGGAGACATTCTCGCTCGTAGTGTTGACGCCCTCCGCTGCGCCACGGATCATTTTGCGCACGTTCAGAGTGGCGAGGAGGGTGTTTGAGTACACTGGTAATATCATGGGCTAATTAATTGCGGGGCAATAAATTCATGAGCAGACGTACGACGGCCAATGCAGAAAAAGAACGCGATATAGAGGAAGGTGTCGCCTGCGACAATGATCTGTAAAGAATGAGGAGGTAAGCAACGGGCAGGACCACGGAATATAGCCTGGAGTCTGGACTGACCAATATAAGAGAAGCAACAGCGCAAAGGCTAGGCTCGTATCAGAGCACATCAGAGGCATTCATCTTATCAGAAGGGAGGACGTACCTGGTCAAGAAACCCGTGTTGACGGCGAAGAGGATCTGCAGAACATAAATTGGCCATGGGATCAGCAACGTTCAGGGTTGATGGCGACAATAGCTGAGAATGAAATGAACACACCAATTTGTTGATCATTGTGTCCGATCTGGTGATCAATGTGATTGATGGTGGGCACCATTATATTTGAGCGTTACCTTCGGAAACCAGTCCGGGATCGGTGAAGGAGGGTGCAGAGCGTGGCGGCGATGAGGACGTTGCCAGCGGCCGCGAGGGCGTTTACCTTGCAATAAACATTTTTCTGGCCATCACCGTCAAACGTGCATCGTCACGGGCTGCCTGTGGATGAAGGTGGGTGCGGGAGAGGGACGCGTGTGTGGACAGGGGTGCAGTGTGGACGAGCACTTGCATATGGCGGTCACCGTGACGGCTCATCGATGCATCAGTAGAACTCAGACCGGGATTATGCGAACGTTAGTCAGCAAACGCCAAACATCGAAAGATAGGTCTCGCCAACGTCAACAAGGGGATAAGAGAGCAGGCACCCTAGCTCACTTGAATGATCATTGGGTTGGAGGGTGTTGGAACGTACGCCTCCATTCACTGTCTTCAATATTTCAGTTCCTCATTCCCCGGCTTCCGCACGTGCCCTCAGACCCAAGCGACACAGGATAATTATTTACCAAAATTGTACATCCATAAATATTCGATGGGAAAGAGACAAAGCAAAGCCAACATCAAGTATTGCTTGGCTGAGGCCAGGAAGACCGAGCGCTGGGCTGCGGCAGGCGGGCCGTTGTTTGCATTAGAAGCGGTTCCCAAATAAATAAAAATTTATTCATGTTTCATCCAAGTCGTGAGCTGGTCATGATTCCCTTCGTGACTCTGCCTGTTGGCCATGTGGGTTCACGCCCCGGACCATCAGAAGATTATCATGTGGTGTGAATGCACCCGGGTAATTCTACATAAACGTGTACTGTGATGCAAAACGGACATGCTTTATCTATTCACTCGCTCATGCTCCAACTCATTCTCCATTTGCAGGCTTGATCCTTGTACATGATGCGGTATGTTTTACCGCCATTTTTTTTCTCGCCTGGGCGAATTCACTCACAGTTGGACCTCAGATTCAATGGGAGTGGTATACATCAGCCCGTCTATTCTCTTGCACGCCAGTTCCCCCACACCCTCTCACGCCTCCAGCCTTTGCCATTGTCTCCGTTGCCTGCTCATCTGGGAATCGGAGATGTGCGATTTTTGGCATTAGCACCCCGCACCTATCCCATCTATAATCCCATACCCACCCGTCCGACGATCCATGGTTGAAGTAAGATGTCATTATTCGGGGATTGTCTCGTTTTCTCACTTCGTTAGCTGTTAAGATTGTGGGCCTATCGAGTCAGTACCCGCAAAACACCATCAAAATATTTCAGTCCCGTCTCCAGCTCACTGCTGCGCTCGCACATGCCGCCGGGACATGTGTTAGATACAATTCCGTTCCCTGCCGATCATCCTCCGCTTGGATCCCTGCCATCGCATTCCCTATACTCGTCACACTAGTGACTCGACTAACCCTGTACCAACGAGCCCTACTCTCCGGGGACTTCAACTTCATTCATATTAACCCATACTTCTTGAACTACGCGTCCCTCCCTGACACGATTACTACTCGCGGTCTCTGGTCTAGCGCTGCCACCAGGCGATATGTCGAAAATGTTGTTGCAATGGGACGCCCAGATGCCCTTGGGTGGGTCTGTTTCAGCTCGATCGCCATCTGCCACTGATCGGCTTTTCTTCCTTTTCGCAGACATAGTGTGTCCTCGGTCGGAATAGTTCTTGCCGGAGATAAATTGGCCGTCAAGCCCTGGCACACCGCTATGCGCAGCCCACTACGGTATACGTCTTCGCCGGTCGGGGATCAGGCATGGATCTGTACAACAACTCTCCTGCAGCTCGAGCTGTTGGGAGGGTGTCGACGCCCATCCCTCGCTGTCTATAAGTTCTTCATTATTGGAATCGTCAACGACAACCGCAAGGAAGAGACGATTCATTTCGGTGGTATCAAGAGCCAGGCCATCCGCAAGCGATATATGGACGTATTATACAGTTCTATGGATACGGATGGCGACGTGAAAATGTCCCCTCTTCGTCGATATTGATGTTCGCACACCAAAATACGCGTTCAGCCATCCGCCTCCTGTTTGCCATGAAGTTCAGACACATTGCACTCGCTCTAACCGAAAAGGCTACATTTGAGGGCATGTGCGTAGAGGGGTTTGCCCAAAAGGATTGCGCTTTCGCTGGACACATCTTTGGAAAATACTTGCCCCGGCCTCCATTACTGATATTTGCCCATTTCTCCACTTGTCGACGTCGTGTTCTCTTACCATGCAGCGTGCCATGGAGCGGGATTCTGAGAACCGATCTGACTGTGCGATGTGCGCTGTCAATCCCGGCCATATTTCCAAGACGCCGCACTTTGGGAGGTGGTAGGTACCACTCCCGTCATCACTGGGCTCAATTACAATGTTGAAGTTAGTCTCATGGCCCCTCCCCACCGCCCCAGGGTTTCGGTTGATGTATTTGTGATACAGGGCCAACAAGGCGTTTGCGTTGGAGAGTCAGCTGTGCTTCAAACCATGACCAACGTCTTGAATCACTTGAGGATTGAGAAGATCGATGTTGCGAAGGTCCGATTGCGCTTCTCTTCATGGCCATCACCTTCTAACTGTATGTCCCTAGATCATGGAGATTTTCATAGCATCAGAAGAGATATCCTCAGGTTATATCACCCACTCCATCTGCCGCGTCTCACTTCCGACGTAGAAGCCGAGTCTTGGCTTGACGGCATTCACACATACTCAATGGTCTGGTATCTCGCTCTCTGCCCCCGGCGCAGGTGCCACCAGAGGAGGCGGCGGTGACGGCGCTACTATCGACAGCGAGGAACTCCCCCAACCCCAGGCAGACCAAGAGAAGTTCGCTGCCCAACACGTCGAATTATACATGCGTCATCTAGGCTGTGATTCCCAGGTGGGAGAAATCGCGTTTGACCAAGAGTAGGCCCATAACACCACCCTCCGAACCAGACTCGACAACATTCTCCACGAACATGGGGACTCTCACATCGACGGAATATCCAGCCTCGGTTTGATCTCCTCAAAGCCTGGCATTTCGACTCATCATGGAATTGTGCTCGTCAAGACGCCGTGTTGATGTATTATGACATTGTCTTTGGCCGCCTCACCACTGTTGGTCGGGAGATCACCGCGCGATGCATCGCCCCTCTCAACCAGGCTGATTTAGTCATGCTTACATACATACAATACAACATCGACCACTGCGACGCGTCGAAGGGAGATGCCTACAAATTTGCCGAAGAATTCGGCCAACGATTGATCAACAATATTCGTGAAGTGATTGGCCAACCACCACTCTACAAAGATGGTACGTTCTATCCAAATCTCATCCACCCAACTGATATTCTGTTCTTCTAGTTACCTTCCCCTTGGCGAAACGAGACATAGTCTACTCCGATGCTGTCCGTGAAGACATACGCAAACTTGAGGCATATGTTGAGATGGCCAGTGGCGATACGGCGTCTGGCGCCATCAGCATTGAAAAGTTCCAGGATCACGTCCTTACACTCTAGATGGCCGTCAAATCATAGCGTGGCGTCATCTGGGAGCAGGAAAATTGGATCAAAACCTTGTACAAGGGCGTTGTGCAATTCCTCCAGTAAGACTCTGATGCGCATAATCGCATCACTCCCCGCCCACGCCTCTCCTCATCCCAGTCCCTCCGCCCTCAACCCTCCAGCGTTGTACCGGTATCTGCAGGCAAGGTCAAACGCCAAATCGGGACCAATCGGGAATACAGCAGCAACTTGACGGGTGTCTATCTCGATATTCTGCATGAGATTGCCATCTCGGTGACGACCTTTAAAGACAAGAATTCCTTGGTTACAGGGATCGGGGCGGGTTCTATTGGGGTTGAGATCGTCAAAGGCCTGCTTCAGGTGGAGTCCAATGGCCATTACCACCTCAAGCTACAATTGCGGGACAATAGAATACTATCGGTCAATCTTCCAGACTTTCGGAAGCCACGGGTCCACTTTGACTGTAGGCTCCTTTCAATCCGGCCTCCAAACAGGACATTGAGGCCCTCGTTGACGACATTCATGCGAACCTCGGGATGGATCCTGATTGCATTACATCATTCGCTGGGATCCCCAAAATTGCCTTAGACGACAAATCGGAACCCGCCCATCACATGATGTTGGTTGACTTCATGCGCGATCCAAATCAAACGGGAGGGTACAAAGGCCAGTCTAGCAGCTTTCCATGGCGTGGCTTCCTCAACGTCGGTGTTCTCCTCTTTACCATAGCGCTCCTCTGTCTCTTTATTTTCTTCCTCGTTTTCAAACATTTCCAGTCGCTTGTATCTTATGAGGCGATCGATGGCAGCATTAATGTTAATGGAGCTGGTAGGGACCTACGTTTTCATTAATGTAATCTGTTATTAACATCTCGGGGTCTCCTAACAAGTGGTTCGCTACGTTCGGGTTTGAGTACTGGGCCAACCCATCAAGTCCGCTAGATGGATTCACACCATGATGGGTTGACGGGAGTGCAAGTCATTAATTGGCAGCGGCGGCCGTTGGCCCCATATCCAGGCCAACCGGGGGCGGGCAGAGGCTGGTTCCAGAAGAGCCTATGTCGATTATCGGGGACGTCACGTCAGTATCACTACATATTCACCTTGTGTCGATGCTAACATTAGGTGTGGTCAGAAAATTTGCAGACGATCGACCTCACAACCATAATATTTCCAGCGGAGATGTGGTGGATTATGTACGAGCGCATCAACGCAGGGCCAACCCAGCGTCAGCTGCGACCCCAAGGACTATCCCGCTGCCAATTACATCAATAATCATTTACCAGCATTCCAGGGTACATATGTATTGTCCCTCCAGGATGAAGTTGGCCGGAATGTTGCGTAGGTGTGAACCAAACGGTGTGGGGGTGGGAGATACTCTCGTTTTCTAGCTTTGGATTGAGCTAACTTGTCTGCAAGACCCCGGGGATGGGACACCTTTACCCTCACATATATGTACGTACCGGACGGCAGCTGCAGCAAAAGGTGAGATTTCCAAGTCTCCGGTGGTAAAAATACTTACCCAGTTTCTAGATCGGCATGTCACCAGGCCTAACTGCTTGCCAGTTTTCGCGGCATGTCCAGTTTCATCATCGTTGACTACTGGTCTCACCTGGGTGATTCTTCGGCATCACTGCATCGCTTCCAATATTCTAGTAACAAGGTTGACGGGGCAGGCGACGGGAGGGCGAAATGACTGCCAGGGAAGGGCACCTGCGGGACGAAGGGTAGTGCTTATTTGACATTTCGTGCGTCACTCAATCAAGCCCTCAAATTCGTTCAGCTCATATTTCAGATGTATATAGCGCATTGCGATCCTCTACAGAAATGCACGCGATTGGTGATCACAGTACCAACGTCCGCCGCCCAACTCCCGCACTCGTACGAGTTGACCATATTAGGCTTCCAGAGATTCAGGACTGCGGGCCGGGGGTATGCTGGAGATGTGGTCTCGCGCTCGAGCTGGTCTGGTGTGTAGGCCACTGGATGGGAGAATCACTTCTGAAATGACGACGTTGGCGGGGCAGGCGGCGGGAGAGCGGCGACGGCTAAGTACTACCAGGGGAAGGGTCCCTATGCCAGGCTGTGGGTGGCGCTCATTTGGTGTGTCGTTCAATTCAATTTTCATATTCGTTCGGCTCATACTATATAGCGCATCGTGATTCTCTACAGCAACATGCGCGATGGGCCGACCAACGGCAGCCGTGGTCCATAGTCTATTAGCATCCCGCCGCCCAACTCCTCCAGTCGTCTTGGGTTTCCGTAGCAGCCATTGCGATATCCCGTAGCAGAGCCCAGTTTGACATACGCAATAGACATTTATACCTACTAGCTACAAATTATTGTTGACTTTTGTGCACTCCCGGCCAGCAATAAACGGCAATTCTGAATTCTGATATAATTGACGCCGGGGGAAGTGCTGGCATATTTTGGGCGCATTCTACAATTGTTGGAGGAATGAGGAAATACCGTAAAATTTCTGGATGGGGAAGTTTGATAGGTAATTTGGCGGATTCGTGGGGATTTCTGACAAAGGGAGTAGGTTCGCATGGAGAATTGCCAGTTTGGATATGGGCATCGCGTTTGAGGCGTTCAATGGACGCATTCATTCGTATTTCACCTATTTAGGCAATATCGCTCCGGTTTTACCGATGATTCATTGATGCATCATCCGTCCTGCAGCATGTGGTTAGGATCTGAAATCTCATAACATCATAGGATGGTACGTTCCGGTCTATGTAGAATTGCTCAAAACGGGTAGTCATCAAACTTTGCGCCGAGATATGTCAAGCAGCTTGATGAATCAGCTAGATATCAGTGATATCTAGCTGATTCATCGGGTTGCTTGAATACTCCAATCCATTTCAGCAACCACACTAGTAGCTATATTCATTCATATTTCAGGCATGGATATCAACATCAATGCGGGCATATTGGAAGACAAAGATGCTGACGGCTCTTATGCAACCCTCTTGATGGGGATCCCCCCATTGCTGGCGGATCTGGCGACGGCTACTTCTGTCGATGAACCCCTAGTTCCAACAACACCGATAGCCTCACCCTCAGCTCCAATACTGGTGCCCGAAGAAGGCGGACTTGAAGAGGGTGAAATTCCAGACACTTTGGATGGAGAGCGACATGAGAGATTTGAAAGTGGAAATGTGAGCACTCAATCGCTGCACCGTATTTTTCATTTAATTTTTTAAATTAAGACGCAGCGATCACCCCCACCAAAAAAAATAAAATTATCAGAAGTTGTATTTCCATATTTCCTTCCATCGTCTTGTTAATTTTTTCCCTAGACCCAGTCACGAGCACAACGCAGGGCAACATTAACTGCAGCTGTGAATCGAAAGGCTACAGAGGCTAAACGTGAGCAAGATATGAATATCAAGCAGCAGATCGAGCTTGGTTATCAAACGCTTCTCTCAGATGTAAGTAGTGTGATATACAATTTATAGCCAATAAATTAATAAATTAAGTTTCTTGGGCTCATCCTCGGCGAACCTAATATAACGGTTCACAATGTTTCAAGGAAGCCAGAATATTTTAAAGACCTTTGTGCATTGGAGAGTAGCACTGATGAGCCACTCTCAGCTACACATCCCCAGTTTCCACATGACCGCACTGTTTGGATCACATCACCCGGTCTCCACATTGGTTACAATTCGGAGGATGGTACAATTCCATTTGTGGTTCGGATCGAGTAATGACTTCATTGTTGCATTTGAGGATTACTGACCATTTGATTGAAATAGGAGCTTTTTATCAATGGGGGATGGAAAGCGCGCCTTGATTACGGAATGTCTTCAAACAATTATGGACTACTCGTTGGTTGGAAATGAAATTGTGATGAATTCGGTATGTTTTATTCAATGCTGTTGGGGCGTTTTATTAAATAATTTAAGGCTCATCAACAAAGACATGGTAAAGAGGCGAGCACCATTCGTAAAGCGAAGGACCGTCTCGGCAAAATGTATGCAGCTGGCTGGCATCAGAGCATGGAGGCCGGTAAGGGACTTACATTTTATGCCCCAAAATTAGGGATTTCTCCGGAAAGGTAGGTTCTTGGTCAACATTTTAATTTACAAGTCTACTGAGTATATGTAGATTTCAGGCTTGCATTGACCGATTTCCTATGGTTGCCCAATTATATGCACATGGTTTATGTACACTATTTCCGGCTGGTGGTAAAGCTGTGGTTGATTATGCTATTGAGTATGTTTTGAATTTTAGTTCTGGATCAATAACTGATTCTCAGGTGAAGTAAAAGCATCCCATCATTTGCAGATACCAACCTGGATGGACCTTCCGCGGCATTCCCATTTGCCAACTCTTTAACGATCACTCGCGATGATTTTTCAAATTATCAGCATCGCGATAGGGATGAAATACAAATCGCATATGGTTTATGGTGGCCAGCAGCTTATGTCCAAACACCTAAAGATGGAAAGTATACATATTACCAGTTGCATAAAGATGGTGATCACAGTGATATCAAGGGAGGTGCATTCCTTTGGGGGGAATACGGAGTTGGTGTGGATTTTCAGAGGTACGTATTCAAGTTATCCTTATTTTATAAATTGCCTTTTTGTACTGAACTCAGACTTTAGATGTTCAGGCTTAGTTGAGATTTACTGGAGGGGCAAGGTGGATTTTCACAGCACAATGGCAAGCCACTCGCCACGCGGTGTTACGAGGTTTGGGACCTCAGTCCAACTTACTCGGAAAGGGACTGCAGCCGTGGCACGCCATTGGAAGAATGGTGGTTTACGGAAGCGCATAGTCACAGCCAATGATCGATTGGCAAAAATACAAAGGATTGAGAATCATGGTCACCAACCGAAGGGGAAGGGCAAGGCTCACTAGGGGTTGTTTCCTGTGTAGCAATAATAGCTCGAGAGTTCAATAATTCAAGTCCATTTCTTGTAGACTAAGACTAAGTGAGCGATGTGCCAGCTCGGCTTTAGGAGGCCTGGGTTCATGAGCCGCGGCGACGGTTTCAGAGTGGCCTGGGCTCGGCTTACCGCCAGATTGGATGCCTGCGTGGTGCTGCTCGACGACGGCCGAAAATTAACCACGGAACCCTCATCGTATACCTCCCATTTCACCTCGCGACCTCACGGCGCGTGTCAATTGACACGGCGAGCAAAGCCGCGAGGGTGCAGGGGGGTGGATGAGGTGGCCCTGGCTGCATAGCTAGCATGCGTGTGAGTATGGACTTACATTAATAAACCTACTGGCGGTGAGAGATGACGGGCAGGTGTCGTGGGGCAGGATGGCGGACATCATGAGGGGAGGTAGTTGGCTGCTCGGACCACCAGCTATTATTCACCAATATCATTTGCGCCAGCACTCACCGTTTTTCGCCGTCAAATGTCCGTCGTTCGTTGGCGCATCGTCCACTTGCGTGCCAGCTGCTATTTGTCACCGCTATTTGTGGTCTGGTTCGCCGTTTTGGGTACTGAGTGGTCTCCCGTAATCAAACTATAGGCGGAAGATAATCGCCCTTATCTTTAGGTACCGAGTACTGAGAATGCTTATCACTCACTAATGCATCATATATGTGGCTATGGGGCCGAGTGTGATCGATACACTGGGCGAGAACTCCTATCGCCCGGAGAGGTCGCCGGTTGGCACCGATCATCACCTACAGGCGTTTGGTATTGAAAAGATAATCATTCCTATCTTTGGGTACGTACCGAGTATTGAGAGCCTAACTGTCGAAGACGAAATCAACGCATCGCGGATGTTGATGTTAATGAGCTTGGAGTGATAATTTGAGCCCAGAACGCTGGAAAACAAGATATTGCTTACCTGAGATTAGAGAGATAAGGGAGACCGGTGACTCTGAGCACATGCCATTGAAGCCTGAGGTCACCTTGCTTGTCAAGGTCATTCCCCGAACGATACTAATTGCCCATAAAAGGTCATTCTGTGCCAAAGCCAAACCACCCCAAACTGGTATCAACAGTCCGGACAAGCGCTTAGCAAGGTGACACTGATTGTCGCCGAAGGCGACCATTCGATTCACAAATAAATATAAATTTGCTCGTGTTTGAATTCCTGCCGCTTGGACCCGTCAAATTTTCCTGGCACACACCCGTTTGCACGCCCATTCTCTCGCATCTATGTAGTTCCTTTACACCCCATCGCGCCTCCGTCACGCACACTCGCCTCCACTGTCGACGTCCCCTTTGCCTGCTCATCTAGGAATGGAAGACGATCGGTAAAATGCCCGAGGTACTTGGTATGTCTACCTTTTCATTCTATGAATCCGTTCCGCGACGACTTATGCTTATTGATTTCTTCAAAATCCACCAGGATGTCTCTGGAGAAGACATCTGCAATTGACTCAGTCTTAGTTCCCGTTCGATCTGCGAGCTTCCGGCGAGACGACTCGCAAGGCAACCCAGCCCTCGCCTACCTTCGGCGCGATGGAACACCGGAGAGTTGGTCACTCCCCTCACCAGCGTATCAATTCACACTTCTCTAACTACGCGTCCCTCCCTGACACGATCACTCATGGTCCCTGGTCTGGCACTGCTATCAGGCGGTGTGTCAAAAATGTTATTGCAGAGGGACACCCAGAACGTGTCCTTGGGTGGGCCTATTTCAGCTCGATAGCCATCTGGTGCTGATCGGTTTTTTCTTCCTTTTCTTACAGATGCAATGTGTCCTTGGTCAGAATAGTGATGAATTGGCCGTCAAGCTTCGACACCGCTATGCGCGATGGTAACATCGTTGTTACAGTTGAGACCTCCAACTCCCGCGGGGCGAAACACCAATGTACACGTTCGGTCTCCATCTTCTGTTCGCCACTCAGTTCGCGCAAATTGCACTCGCTGTAACCGAAAAGGCTGCATTTGAGGACATGCATGTCAAGGGATTTGTCCAAAAGGATTGCGCTTTCACCGGACACATCTTTGGAGAATACTCTGTCCCGGCCTCCATCACTGACGTTTTGCCCATTTCTCCACTTGTCGGCGTCGCGCTCTACTACCACGCAATGTGCCGTGGTGCGGGATTCTGAGAACCGACCCAACTACGCGATGTGCGCCGTGAATCCTAGTCACATTTCCGAGACTTTCAGCGACGCCGCACTTCGGGGGGTGGTGGGTACCATCGCCGTCGTCGCTGGGTTCAATTACAATGAAGTTAGTCCTATGCCTCCCCCGCCCCTGGGTTTCAGTTGACGCATTTGTGATACAGGGCCAACGATACGGCATTTGCGCTGGAGAGTTGCGCTTCAGACCATGGCCAACGTCTTGAATCACTTGGGGATTCGGGAGATCGATATTGCGAAGGTTCGATTGCGCTTCTCTTCACGGCCATCGCCTTCCAACTGTACGCCCCTAGCTCATGGAGATTTTCATTACTGAGAAAGAGATGTTGGGGGACATTATTGAGTCCTGCTACAAGGAAGCCCACCAGCAGTCCAACGACAGTGGGAGCTGAGGTTTATATTCAACTTGAGCGCGGGTCTACCACAACCCCCCTTCCCGGAATCGATGTGCCTTTCTATTCGCCTCTAGGTCGGCGTATTCCCAATCCCATTGCTAAGTCTTTCGAGGTTTCGCGCAAATACGCCCAGATCATCTACAACTAGATGTCTTCCCCACGCCTGGACAGAGTTCTTCGTCTATGGGAGCAAGAGAAGTGGGGCAGCCCCGTCCAGTGCCGAATATGTTGGCGTGCATCATCCTCGTCGAATTATTAACCTACCAGTTCGTGTCCCCTGTTCGATGGATCGAGACACAGGATCGTCTCTTCTCTGAATTCGCTTTTGAGCATCTGATTGAGCTCGGCCCTTCCTCGCCGCTCACCGGTATGGCCACCCGTACTTTCAAGGCCGAATACGAGACTGGTGATGATTCCATCAGCCGGACGCGCATTGTCCTCTGTCGAATGACAAGGAGATTTATTACCAATATGCGGGCGGGCCTGGACCCCCAGGATCGGAAGAGACAACCTCTGAGGCTATATCACCCACTCCATCTGCTCCTGATGGAGGTGTTGAAGATGTTCCACTTAAGGCTGTCGATATCCTCACTTCCGACGTAGAAGCAGAGTCTTGGCTCGATGGCATTGTGGCCACATATGCTCAATAGTCTGGTATCTCCCTCTCTGCCCCTGGCGCGGGTGCCGTCGGAGGAAGGCGGTGGTGGTGGTGGTGCTACTATCGACAGCGAGGAACTCCCCCAATTCCAGGCAGACCAAGAGAAGTTCGTTGTCCAACACGTCGAATTATACATGCGTTATCTAGACTGTGATTCCCGGGTGGGAGAAATCGCGTTTGATCAGGAGCGGGCCAGTAACACCGCCCTCCAAACCAGAGTCGACAACATTCTCCATGAACATGGGGACCTTTACATCAACGAAATCCAGCCTCGGTTTGATCCCCTCAAAGCCCATTTCGACCCATCGCGGAATCGTGCTCGTCAAGACGCCTTGTTGATGTATCATGACATTATCTTTAGCCGCCTCACCACTGTTGGTCGGGAGATCACCGCGCGATGCATTGCCACTGTCAACCAGGTTGATCTAGACATGCTTACATACATACAATACAACATCGACCACTGCGATGCGTCGAAGGGGGATACTTGCAAACTTGCCGAAGAATTTAGCCAATGATTGATCAACAATATTCGCAAAGTGATTGGCCAACCACCACTCTACATAGACGGTATGTTCTTGCTCTATCCAGATCCTATCCGCCTAACTGATATTCCGTTCCTCTAGTTACTTTCCCCTTGGCGAAACAAGACATCGTCCACTCACAGGCTGTCCGTGAAGACATACGCAAACCCGAGGCATATGTTGAGGAGATGGCTGGTGGCGATACGGTGTCTGGCGCCATCAGCAATGAAAAGGTCCAGGATGACGTGGATTCATGCTCTGTTATAATCATTACATTCCAAACGCGGGACTCATTGATACCAACACTCCCGATTCGGCCAAGACTCACAAGGGATAGGATGGCCAAGATTACAACCTCGTATTCTCGAACGGGTTTAACATCGACGTGCTCGCACGTTTTACCCAGGTGTGCGGTCTCTGTGACGGCAAGCGAGGAAGAACTTACATGACGTCACGTCGATGATGACCTCTTCTGGGAAGCTGTCGATTTATGGCACAGTGCCACCGCAAATTCAGAATGGTACGACCCCCAGCAGACTCGTTGGTGGTTACTATGGGCTCGGCGAACACACTGCAAAGTGGCTCGCGTCTGGTGAGATTCACTGCTGGTGTCTGAGCGGAATGATTGCTGACTGGATAGGATAGCTTGACTGCGCCGTTTACGGTGGACCTAAACTATCATCTCACGCACCAGTCGGGGATGCTCCAATCATGGAGCGGGTATATCGAAGTTAGCATGACCCTACCCGTGGTTACGTAGGCAATATTGATCATCTTTGTACCTCAATCTCAACCGCATTAACAGTGGCCTGGAGCTTGGACGATGGTAACCTTACCAGACCCGGTCATTCTGCTATAACGGACAGAGTGTGGCCCTACAGGTAGGCGGCCCCTTCATTCCATTGCTTCCCTATTTCAAGGCATTGTTGCTAGATATAACGAGTGTGATATCGGGACATTCCCCGACCAGAGACTCAAGGGCAAGTGGTCCTCCGGCAGCCCTGCATTCCGACCAGTCGAGCTGAGTTGACCAGTCAGCGAGTTTCGTACGTGTCGGGAATCTCATGCTGCCATCACACTCACCTTTGGGTTCATCCAGAGCTTGCTCGTGTCCTGGTTCTGATCACCCTGGCCCCGACGTGAGCAAAATGCGCGGCGTCCTTGAGATAGACATCCTCGAGGCTGAGAAGGGCAAGGATGCACCTACCAGTCAGGTCGTGTCTCAGAGCGCCCAATTTGGTCCATTTTTGCACGACTACTTTTACGGGAATACTAGTGCTAATATGTGGGATGTGTACATGCCTGATCGGACTAGGCCGCTGTTCATGTATTCAAGACACCCTTGGAGGGACAAGCGGTCCGTGCCACTTCTTAACGGCTGATTTGCAATGATCCTCAATGTGTCATAGAGAGAACCACGTATTAAGGGGATTTCTCAGCTTTTTGAGGCAGTTGTGAGGGGCACACGGAAACCATTTACCTTCGCGGTCATCCCTCTACCCCATTAGCTCCTTCCAACCTTGGAGCGGTGGTGTCTCGGCTCGATCTTTCGTCCTTTTACGGCGGCAACAGGGAAGATGCACAGACCATCCGCCGATATGATGGCAGCGGGGAATTAGCTCCTGACAGTTTCACCGCGGCTGAATTGGATAGCTTGCCCGCTTATATCCAACTGCTCTTGATACTGTGGAATCAGAACCACAACGAAACCACAACGTGAGTACGCATATTCCCGTCACCACCGTCGTCTATTGATCGCACAAGTCCATCGCACGTCGTCTCCTCATCAATAATGAATCCAAAAAATGGTCCCCATTAGATCACTAGCTGGGGGAGTCAAAGGGAAAACAAGGTTCATGCGGTCAGTTTCCCCAGGTGGACCACTTGCGCCAGAATTTACAACGACTGGAGGAAGAAAATGGTAAATAAAATGGTAAATTTATGTAAACGCCTCTCTTTCCCAGACTGATCACACCAAAATGAAGCCCGTAGGCCACAGCGTGCGTAGATTCGACATAAGTAATAACGGCTGGGTTGGTGGGATCCGGACTGGACGTGGTCGCGGTATCGGTCAATGCCGATGGCACAGACAAACTTTATCTTCTCTTTTCTGCATACGCCTGATCTCGGATTGTGCACCCATACTACGCATTGGAGTCCAAACCTATGGTTCTTTCACCCATCCCATTCGAAAGCTTC
>JADNYI010000473.1:0-25041 GCA_015501065.1 Infundibulicybe gibba | reverse complement strand
CATTGCGTATGGCACCAATTTCACCCGCCCAGACGTCGCGTCCCAATCCGCGTCCCCTGGATGGACGCTCGGCAAATGGGTTGATTACTTCCACCTTGAGCCGGAATCGCGGGATAAGATATTGAATGTTATATCACTGGAGGTCTCTGGGACCAAGCTGTCTGACAAGATACTGCCTCCTCGACTGGTGCGGGAGCTGGACTGGGTTGAGAACTATTGGCCAAGTACGAGGAAAGGGAAAGGCAATGTATATCCCAAGGTGCAACTGTATTGTCTCATGGGCGTTGCGGATGCATGGACGGTATGTAAACCCCGCAGCTCGATGCTACTACCATGATCATGGGGAATACAGGATTGGCACATCGATTTCGCCGGCTCTTCGGTGTATTATCACATTGTACACGGTTCCAAGGTATGAACAAGGTTTGAAATTGAGCCTCTACCAATCTATCGCAGATATTTTATTTCATTCGACCAACACCAGCAAATTTAAATGCTTATGAGAGGTGGTCAGGAACAGAATTGCAAAATCATTCGTGGCGGAGATATGGTCGATGAAGTTTTTAAGGTTGTTCTGACTGAGGGGAATACAATGATAATTCCCACTGGTTGGATACACGCGGTGGTAAGTAGTGTTCTCCCATTCCGCCTTTATTTTGACCATCCGGCAGTATACCCCGGTTGACACGCTGGTCTTTGGAGGGAATTTCTTACATTCCTTCAACGTAGCTACTCGTTAGTGTTGCTTCGAAGCTCCTCCCCCCCTCGGCCCTAACATCAATCGTTGTAGAACTTCGTGTTCGTGCGATTGAGATAGCAACGCAAGTGCCAAGGAAATTCAGGTTTCCGATGTTTACCAAGTATGTATACTACCTTGAGGCGACATATAGATACTAACATCATCTAGATTGTGCTGGTACGTCGGGGATAAATACTTACGTGATCTCAAATCCTCAAATCCGGGCCATTCATCACGGGAGATTTCTGCGATGCTTCCGTTGGCAGATTTCCTTGTCTCTGAAGTGCGGATGCTTGAACGAGGGACGGACCAAGCAAAGAAAGAGGCCAAAGAGCAGATTCCTTTGGACCGCGTTAAAGATGCAGCGGCCGTCGCTCGCGAGCTCCGTTGGAGGTTAAAGCTAGCAGCAGGGTATAGCAGCGACGACGAGGGTGCAGGTCTCAAGGTGAACGGAAGCATAAACGGTCACAAACGGAAGCGCGCAATTTCAGAGAGTTCGAGTGCGGGGACGGGCGAATTCCAGATGTTCAGGAATTTCAAACCGAGGGTTTGGGACAACACGGAGAAAGCTGCTTCTTCAGAAAACTTGGTTTTGAAAGGGCGAAGGCCTGGTCCAGATGATGCATGGCAGCAAGAATGGGTGGGCTGGATGGATGGTAATGAAGTAGGAAATGAGGCGGATGTAAAACGACGAAAGGAGACGGTTGTTCGCGTTCAGAAAACAGCAAAAGGACTGATCCGCCAGCGCATCGAGAGGGTGGTGGAGGACTGGGTTTGGAGAGACTCGGTGGATGCTGCAATGTCGGAGGCATCATAAAAGTTCTCGTAAATTTATAAATGAAAATATTAATTTATGGGCTGTGTACATAATTCTGCTAAGTCTGTCTATATTTGACCCTTTGTGCCTAACCTGCTCATCGAGATTGTCGCCACCTGTGGTGCTTCCCATTACTTGCGAGCTTCGTTGTCTGCATTTTCCAACTAGTAGATTTTTCTGTGTTCAATCAGTGAGTATTTCTACTTTTCCTTTGTGGCTGACGAATTGAAATATGGGTCTAGACTATCTCATCCGTTTCTATGTCTGGCCTGAATCCCAGTGGTCATGATGTCCGACCCTCATATCGTTCAAACCAACATAGACAGGGATTCATAGCTGAAACTCCAGTCTCTTGGGCTCCAGGTCTAGGATCAATACCAGACGATCAATCTTACGATCCTGAGCACCATCCCCCGCGTGAGGTCACCGAAAACCTCTCCATATTTGCTGTACTAAATTACAATTACTTTGCTCATCCATCCCTCATTAGCCGCCCCGTTCACCCAGCATGGCAACCACTCTACTCCTTCCCTGCCCTCCGAGTCGCGGCCACCCAATTCCCCAGATACACCCATCCAGGATAACTTTGGGGCTGCATATGATCCTTCAGCCGCTCTTGACAATTTCCGTGCCCTGCGAATCGACCCTGTGCCTCGGGGCACGAGTGCCATGTCTCATGCCTCTGATCCTGTACCTCGAGCCGCCTCGTCAATGTCGACAAGATCAATGCAGTCGCAACGTAGCCCCTACCCGCCGCGACACGCCTTGACGCTACCCCATGGGCCTATTTACGAACAATCGGGACCCATGCCACCACAGTTTGTGGATCATTATAGCCAGTACGGCACGAACCACAGAGGTCCCCATGATGGTCGCGAAGCTGACGGGATCAGCATACACTCCCACGAAGAATATCCTCCACGGGGTCCCCCAAGTAACTATGGTTCATCCTCGAATTCATCGGCTGGGCATTTCCAACGGGGCTGGTCTCCAGCCCCCCCTCCCGGCGCTTATAATCCACTCTATGCTGCTGCGTCGAACGTATTGGGTATGGGTCCCCCACCGGCTCCTGGCCCTCTCGGTCCATCTGGCCCACCACCTAGTGCACCACCATCTCTCCACTCTCCTGTCTACTCAGTCGACAATAATTCCATTGCCGACGGTCGCGCGTCGCTATCTGCTAGCCAATCCTCGTATGCAGGGAGCTATAGGGCAAGCCCATACGAACACGGAGCCAACTCACACGTTTCCCAAGAGACAATGAGCCTCCATTCCCTTGAAAACCGTGAGATTGAGCCTCGGCCACAATACAACCGAGCGGGAACATCCGCCTCGGTGACGCCATCGACGCACAAATCAAAAGCAGTTGATTTGACCAGTGCTCCACCATATACTAAAGAATATATCGATCAATACCGTCAGCGTATCAAAGCAGACCCTGACCCAGAAGCCCACTTCTTATACGCCAAATATCTAATCGATGCTGCAAAAAAAATTCGTGCCAATGGAAAGGACCAACGTGCGGCTAAAAAATACAGCGAAGTTCTGATAGTGGAATCTATAAAAGTCATCCGAAGATTAGCCACTCAGGGTGAAGCATATGATGAAGCACAATTCTTCCTCGCGAATTGTTACGGGACTGGCGCACTTGGCTTACAAGTCGATCACGAACGAGCTTATCACCTCTATCTTCAAGCGGCAAAACAAAATCACGCGCCCGCATCGTATCGCGTCGCAGTTTGTAACGAAATCGGTGCTGGAACTAAACGAGAAGCTGGAAGAGCAGCTGCTTTCTATCGCAAAGCAGCTTCTTTGGGTGACACCCCCGCAATGTATAAGCTTGGGATGATTTTACTCAGGGGTTCACTTGGGGAGCAGAGAAACCCCCGGGAAGCCATCAGCTGGCTGAAGAGAGCAGCAGAACAGGCCGATGAAGAAAACCCACATGCTCTTCATGAACTCGGACTCCTACATGAGGTGCCCAATTCTCCCCTGGTCCAATACGATCCCATATACGCCAAAAATCTATTCACTCAAGCAGCTCAGCTGGGCTACACGCAATCACAATATAAACTCGGACAATGTTACGAATATGGAACTCTATCATGTCCTGTGGACCCTAAACGTTCGATAGCTTGGTATACGAAGGCTGCCGAGAAGGGGGACGCCGAGGCTGAGCTCGCGTTAAGCGGTTGGTATCTCACCGGAAGTGAAGGTATTTTAAAGCAAAGCGACTCGGAAGCTTACCTTTGGGCACGCCGCGCTGCCAACAAAGGTCTAAGCAAAGCCGAATATGCCGTAGGGTATTATGCAGAAGTGGGAATAGGCATCAAACAAGATATCGAATTTGCTAAGCGATGGTACATGAGGGCGGCTGGTGGGTGACTTCAGCCCCAGCTCCAGTTCTATGTTGATTTTCGTCTTCAATACAGCTCAAGATAACAAACGGGCTATGGCTCGCTTGACAGATATGAAGCGTGCTGGCACCAAGCGCGCGAATGTTGCCCGACCAACACGACAGGAAGCGAAGGACGAGTGTGTGATTTGTTAGCTTTCGAAACCTATATATTATACCCAATCCAGTTTATCCTCGGTAATCTTGTGGCTAGCTAGTAGTACTAGTACTAGTAGTAGTAGTGCAGTCAACTTGAAGTTATGTAAAATCACGTGGAAAGGACTCGGATAACACCCCGGATTTCGCCATTCACAATCACCACTTCCTCCTCGTCTACACAACCATGAGCCTTTTGGATGAAGTAGAACCTATCATTATTTCCTGCGTGCTTAAGGATGCGCCGACCAAAGCAGGATTAGACACAATTCTGGTTGGCAAGAAATATTGGACGCGTTTAGCCCCAGCCCCAAGCGTCAGCCAACGCGTCTGTGTTTCTATTGGTGCACGCGATGCGTATACGGGAGCCGAATACAAGACCAATCTCATTCGTGAGGTTCTATGCTGGGCCATTTCCGACGACGAGGTATGTGATTGCCATCCTCCAAGGTTCAGAATCATAACTCCAACAAGACAGAAGAGGTTGCTATACCATCACGATGGCTCCAAAGTCACAGTAATATTTTTCGTCCAAGCACCATCACAGGACATCTCCACAACCAGGCATTCACAATGACGCGTGTCGAACCAGTGGTACTGACCGAGGTTATCGCTGTAGCTCTTTCGCCAGAGGCCTACCAGTTTGCCCGCGGCGGCGACTCACTACTCCAAAAGTGGCTTTTCGCGAGCGATAATATTCTCCATCACGGGTCTACACACTCATACGAGAATAAGCTTCAGGGCGGGGAATCATTGGTATATCGTCTCGAAATGCTGCAACCTGTGCTTCAGGGCCAGGCAAAGATGTCCCACACTAAATTTATTGTTATTGCCTCCGAGGAGCAGAGTGTAGGCAATGTGGGCGGGGAAGATGGCTTACAAGACCACCTCGATGACGAGCAGGACGGAATAGAAATTGATGAGGATTTTCTTTCATCGTCTCTTGTATCTTCTGGAAATATGCCTTTTCAACATCGCCAACTACCAAATGGACATTCAACTAATGGGAGTGCTTTCTCAACCCAAGATATGACGATGACCCATCCATGTTTCACACCTCAACCAATACCTTCTCGAATATCCTCCCAAAACGACCATTTTACCCTATACCTCCGTACACTCGATCTGAGCAAGGCTGGCCTGTTGAGCGGCGATTGGGTAAGTGATATTCTGGAGGAACCGCATCCATATTCTCAATGCTAGGTAGGCAATTGCTTGTTCTCAGCTACGCTCCAACGCGAGGCTCGTTCGTGTAGTAGCAAATGATTGTATTGCTAAAGAAATGTGTGTCTATTCCTTGAAATAAACATTTTTAAAAAAAATTATTGACCTGTCGTTTGTAAAGTGGGACTGTAATTCTGTCTCCAGAACTGTTATACAACCTCAACGCCCAATCTGCTGGACCGATTTCTCTTCGCCCTAGTCCATTTGGATCCCTCCAGCCCATGATACCTATCGCCAGTTCTGTTACAGTAGCCCGCATCGCTTCTCCGGTCTCTATCAACCGAGAATACCAAACCCACCTTCTACACTCTCTGAAACTATATCTTGACGGTGCCAAACGTTTGGTGAAAATCAAAGATGTTTTTGCAGTGCCTGTGGACATGGGAAACCTAGCAGACAACACTGCGGACGATGAGGAGAATCATCGGTCCACCCATAAGTGAGTTAATTGAATTGTGGAGATGGTGCATATATTAAATGAATCTCTAGATTCCCTGCCTTGGACGATATTGCTTTCTTTATCATTACTAACATCAATTATAATACAGCCAAGGCCAGCTCTTCGTCAATGGACATTGTTGCCGGGTTAGAATCCGGGGAATTGGGCTGCTGGATAGATTCCGCTGTTACACGACTCACACAAACTGGGGTAGAACACTCCTGGGTTCCCAACCTTGGGGACTACTACGGTATGTCCACAAAGCGCCGTAAGTCAAGATTAATCTTTTTTTCTGAGCTCTCATAGCACACAGGAGTGATCCACGGGTAGCTGCAACTACCATCGATAGCCACAAAATGCCTAACTTGGCTGGAAAGGGCAGTACCTTCAATAGACTGAAGTCACTAACCTCTGCCATCTTGGCACAACGAGCTGCTGACTTTCAGCTGAACCTGTCAATTCTACTGAAGGGGCCACGGGGGGTTGGAAAATTCACGACTGCTACCTGGGTTGCCAAAGAATTGGGTATGCACTTATTCGAGGTAATACCATTTAATGTTTCAATATATATAGACAACCACAAGCCCTTTATCCTAGATTGACTGTTTTGATATCATTGGTGACAATGATGTCCAAACGGAGGGAATTATACGATCCCGATTTGAGCAGGCTCGTTCTTGTGCCCCCTCCGTCATCTTTTTGCGCCGCATGGATGGTCTTGCGCGAACATCCCAAATCGCGGAATCAAAGAAAGGTAACGATAACGAGCTTACACATAGATTTCATAATACAACCCCCTTGAGGCAGATCCTGTAATGGTAAATGTCCTTCAGGAATGCATTGAGGATGCCTGCCAGAGCTGGAAATCAACTGGATTCCCTGTGGCCGTTTTCGCTTCAACACACCAAGCAGATCGACTACCAACCGGGCTACTCGCTCTCTTCAAGCACGAAATCAATTTTGAGGTAAATATTTCAATCATAATATCCTAGTTCTTGCTCAGATTGCCAGGCTCCCTCCGAAGGGCAACGTCGAGAAATACTCGATTCAATCCTTAGTCGCGATATGCTGGCTTCCGATGTCTCGATTTCAAGCATTGCCACCCAAACCGCGGCCCTGGTTGCTTCGGATCTAGTTAACCTCGTCGCGCGAGCCCGACATGCCTCCGTGGAGCGGGCAACAGATTCTTTGTAGGATCTTCACCCACCCTTGTGCACCCCTTCTTAATTGATCTCTTAGAGTTGGCCACCCCCGAGATGCTTTAAAATCTGGCACATGCTTAACGGCGGAGGATTTCCAAGTCGCCTTAGGGAAGGCTCGTTCTCTCTACTCGGAGGGGATTGGTGCACCAAAGATCCCCAATGTATCATGGGACGATGTCGGGGGCCTGGCAACGGTCAAATCAGATATCTTGGATACTATACAGCTACCGCTCGACCATCCCGAACTCTTCTCTAATGGACTCAAGAAGCGGTCTGGTGAGTAAAAGCGTTTAGAGGTGGGTTTGGGTTAAATTAGTTTTTAGGCATCCTACTCTATGGCCCGCCTGGGACAGGAAAAACCCTGCTGGCTAAAGCTGTTGCAACATCCTGCTCTCTTAATTTCTTTTCAGTCAAAGGTCCCGAGTTGCTTAATATGTATATTGGAGAATCAGAAGCTAATGTGCGGAGGATATTCCACCGGGCGAGAGCTGCGAAACCATGCGTCATCTTCTTCGATGAGCTTGACTCGGTCGCGCCCAAACGAGGGAATCACGGTGATTCTGGAGGTGTGATGGACCGGATTGTCAGCCAATTGCTAGCAGAGCTTGATGGGATGTCTGGTGGCGATGGGGGCGCAGACGTGTTTGTCATTGGTGCAACGAATCGCCCCGACTTGCTTGATCCCGCTCTTCTCCGACCCGGGAGGTTAGCTCATAGGCGATCTTCTCTCCGGGATGGTACTCATTCTTGTTGCAGGTTTGATCGCATGCTTTACCTCGGTGTGAGCGAAACTCACGAAGCGCAGTTGAATATTCTGGAAGCGTTGACGAGGAAATTCCGCCTTCATCCCAACCTTGATTTGAAGAAATTAGCCATGGAGTGTCCCTTCAACTATACTGGCGCCGATTTCTATGCATTGTGCTCAGATGCTATGCTACAAGCAATGTCAAGGACCGCCGAGTCGTTGGAAGCCACAATATGTTGGTCCGGCAACCAATTGGCGTGCTTTTGCTCACATTCTTTCAGCACATCTCAACAGTTTACCTGGTCCTTATTCACACCCTCATCCGCTTACTCCCCAATACTATCTCGCGGAGATGGCCACGGAAGACGAGATACGGGTGCTTGTGACACAGGACGACTTTGACCACGCTCTCCGCGGGCTCGTGCCCAGTGTTAGTAAATCAGAAATGGACCATTATGCGCATATCCAGCGACGGTTCTCTCATCGAGAAGAGGAGGCAAAATAACAAAATAACCTTGCATGCCGGTGACGTACATTACTCCTCCTGAGCCTTCAACCCACTCAGATCTTTCGTTGTTCTGCGGCTCGTCAGGATGGAGATAGAACTGCTGAATGGATAGTAGTACATACTCTACTGTTAAGCCAAAAATGTCGATTGCATCAATTCTGGTCTCTTCGCCCCCGTGATTGGATGCAACAAATATCTGGGCAGGTCAGCTAGGAGCCATTCGGTGTGTGGTCACGCACATGGAGCGAGTTCACTGCTTGGAAGCGAACATATCTCAAGGCTATCTGAGTGCCCCGGGCTGCATCTTCTGCTGACATCTCCAAAGCCTGTGCGACTTCCGGTTCTATCGCCTCCTCCACATCCTCAAACCCAAGATTTGGGCGATTGACGAATAGTTTAACTGATCTGGGAGCTTGCGCCTCCACATTTGCATGTATCACGATCGAGCGGATGCGGACTGTTTGATTGAACTTGAGGGAATTTCGCTCATTCAGGGGTCTCTGGTTGTGGGCGGTATAAAAGAAGACTGACAGGGATGGTCAAAAGCAGTTGCTCATCGGCATCGCTGAGCAAATGGTTGGAGGATGTGTTTCTTGACTTTTGGGAGACAATGGATTTGAGTGTATGATCTTGCGACTCGTTGAGACAGTTGAGCTGGGAGAGATCCAGATACTCGAGCAAGGACACCTGGGTGCAGTTTAGTTTATGATCAGAGAGATTTGCGTTGTGTATACATCACCAGGGGTATTCGACATAGTAGAAAGAAATAAGATAAGATCTACTACAGCCGTTTCGGGAATTCTTGTCCGGCGTACCGATCATACCCGAAAAATCCAAAAAATAAAAATATTCAAAATATTCAGAAAAATCATGGAAGCCGCTTTTCTGCTATTCAAAGCTCGATTATGCTATGATATATGTTCTTTCTACTCGTATTTATCATGGACGAAGGTTCTGATGATGTTTTTCTGAAATTTCTGTCGTCTCCTGGCCCAAATCTTGAAGATGAGCATCTGAGCGATCCCGCTGTCGTCGCTTGCGCAAAAAAAGCGCCTCGACTCGATCAGTATCCCGAAATCCCTGAGATGATAGAGAAATACAGAGGCCGAATCCAGCCGCCTCTACATATGAAGCAAGACATGGAGGAATCAGATAGTGATGAATACTGTCAAGTCAACACCAAACGACGTGAGCACCACCAACTGGATCCCTCTGTTGAGGGATACATCCAACACTGGGTTTTCACCTTGCATTGCACACCCATACCTTCGAATGAGGGTCCTCCCATCTGTGCTCGACTCATCCAGAGCCACCATCTGATCAGGGTGTATGTTGTGAGGACCTCATACATACATCTTGCACGTAACGCATAATCCCTCTCGGCAGCTGCTCGTTTCATGAGTTTTCGAGTGAGCCCATCGCGAAGATCGTCGTGCAGCGCTGTGGCCAAATCATGATAGAGAAGTAGCCGTTCCTAAATTTCGTCGAGATACAGGCATAGTGTCTCTTGGATGGGCTCCCGAAACTCAGCAGTTGCTTCTCCATTCAAGATACGTCTTCGACCTCGCAGAAATGATGGAGGATTCATACATCCGTGCATGTCGTAGTTGTCGGACCAGTGATTAATGCTTCTTGATGATACACCGAGAACCGCTGCGATTTCGAGCGGATTCCACCCCTGGTCGAGTAGTTGTAGTGTTCTCTGCCTCATATCAACACTAATTGGCCGATAAATCATAGTATAGTGTATGATATAGACGTATTCGAGCGGGCTGGACAATTTCTTTTATTTTTCTGAATTTTTTTATTTTCTGGATTTTTCGGGTGTGATCGGAACGCCGGACAAGAATTCCCGAAACGGCTGTATTTACGTCTATTTCAAACATATGGCTTCGTCAATTACTACACCCATTCTCATCGACGGTAGTGTCCTTGAAGGGGGAGGGCAAATCCTCCGCAATGCAGTCTCTTTATCCGCATTACTATCCAAGCCTGTTTCAATACAGAGAATCCGCAATGGGAGACGTCCTCCTGGGCTAAAAAATCAGCACCGTACAGGTGCAGGCCCAGAATTAATATATATTTCTAATACTTACAACTAAAGATGTTTTCCAGGGCTCGAGTTGGCGGCCACAATTGCTTCAGCACACCTTTCAGGCGCGGTCAATGGATCGGACACTATTGAATTCAGGCCTCAGCGTATCATGCCAGGGCAATATACAGCCGACTCCGTTACTGCCGGATCCACATCGCTTCTGCTGCAGATTGCCTTTCCTCTTTTCTTGTTCTCCCCGTCTGCTTCTACTTCTACTCTCACCCTACTAGGCGGAACGAACGCAACCGGAGCGCCTCAAATTGATTATGCTCGAAATATATTCCTCCCATTTGTCAAGCGTCACTTCGGTGTACATAATGGTACAAGTATTGACATACAACGGAGAGGGTATTTTCCAAAAGGTGGTGGTCGTGTCCTGGCAAGCATACCCCCGCACACCACTCCTCATAAATTGAAAAGCATCAGCCTCCTTGAAGGGGGGGTGGTTAAATCAATTGGTGGCATAGCGCATTCCGCCTGGGCGTCCAATAATGTGTGCAACGGTATGATAAGGGGTGCTCGAGGCGTACTGGCGGAGGTAGGGTATGACGGTGCGGGGGAGGTTCCAGTTGAAATTGAGTACAGACGCGAAGGGCGGGAGGACGCCGATTGCCAAGGAAGTGGTATTGTTTTATGGGCAGAGCTGGGCGGGGGCGGCATGGTGGGTGGGAGCGCTCTTGGTAGAAAGGGTGCCTCACCTGTACAGGTAGGTAAAGAAGCTGCCATCGAGTTGGTTAAGGGGATAGAAGGTGGAGGGGCTGTAGACGAAGTTGGTTTCCACACATCTCACCCCAAGTTGGTGCACAATTACTAAATCGTGAAATTTCTCAGTGGTTGCAAGACCAAATTATCATACTCATGTCGCTGGCAGAAGGGAAGTCGGAGGTGAGGTGTTGGAAATATGGCCTTAGCCTTCACACCAGGTACTCGATTTCGTAACCAGGCTGTTTCACAGTTCAGTGCTGAGCGCTGATGGATCATAGGACTGCAATCTGGGTTGCTGAGCAACTGACAGATGCTAAATTCGAAATCGATGAATCTTCTAGTCATACCATTATCCGCTGTCATGGTATCGGGTACACCGCTTGATTGGTGGGTGGTTAATCGATATGAAAATAACCGCCACCTGCCAGTAATACGAGTGTTTCCCCCTTATCCTCAGCCCTCCGGGCATCACGCATCATGGGCGGGTGTGGTAGAGATCTATCCCGCGGCGGTATGATATAAAAAGAATGTTTCACTGTGCGGGTTCAAATCCGAAACGCAATAATTGTGTTTTCACAAATTCAAGGGTGGTACACAAATAGCAAACATGATAGGCTATCGTGATTATATGACGGAGGAATGCTAGGGGAATTGCCAGGATCAACACCCGAGGGAACCGGGGCGATGCATACAGAGGGGTGGGCTGCCACGCTAGTCGGAAGTCTCCCCATCCATGTTCACGTTGCATAAGTCAAGGTACTGCCTAGCAATCAGCAGCATTGTGCTTCCGAATCTCCAAGTCAAGCCCATGCCCAAATAGGATCTGATCATCTGAAGAATCATCACTGCGCCGGCGCCGTGCCCATACCATTGATAGGTGTAACATTGCCAGTGGATGCTATTTATTGCCACTGTGACTCTTTGCCGTGTGCTGATGACCATTGGTGTTATACATCATGATCCGGGCAGGTCTCCAGATGGTTCAGTCCAGTGTCAAACCATCATGATCTAGGAACTTCGAGGGAGGAAATTTTTATCAATCAATACTATGCTCTACTATCCGGAGGAGGGCCTGTATATATATTGTGTTACTCTACCTGGGCTGAATGTACCCCTAAATTGGCACCCATGGCACCATATGCTATACCACCTGAGTCTGCAGATTTGCTTAATCATGAACGCTATATTCTTGCAAGTGACTTTATTTCGGGTGCTGGATATGGTATGCTTGCCTATTTGTTTATTGGAATTATTTCCAAGTCTTATTCAAATGAATGTGAAATATAGGGATCCAGGCAGTGCTATACATCATTTGTGCCTCTTACCTCTGGCATGAATGGAAACTGCATCACCAACATATCCATGCCATTCTACTTCTATATATGACACTCCTGTTCCTCACATCAAGTGTGGTACAAGTGGCACAGGCACATCTCATAGAACTTATGTTTGTGGATAATAAGAGCATGCCTGGAGGGCCATGGGTGTATCTAGAGCTGAATCTTGGTGGAATATTGGATCTGCTGAGCCAGGGTGCTGAGCTAGCATTATTGGCCATGTGCTCAATATTTATGGTGAATGAATTTTGATGCTCAATCTAAGTAACATATCTGATAAGCTGGTAGATCTGGCGCTGCTGGGTGGTGTGGTTCTCTGCAGGCCACCACATAGCCTACCTGATCATCCTCTTCCCAGCCCTTATCCTCATTGCTGCTATCATTACAGGCACCATTGTCTTCATCTCCTTCACACACCCCACTTCACCCCTGGCACTTGCTGGGGGGCCACATGGCATGACCTGGACCACCACATACTACACCCTCATCTTCAGTCCTGGCATTGTCCTCACAATCCTTATCCTCATCCGTCTCATGATACACAAGTACCACACCCCCGCAGGCCTTGCCCATGCAAAAGCAGGGGATTATACATCTCTTGTCACAATCTTGGTTGAGTCTTCCGCAGTGTGCTCAGTCATGGCTGTTGCATGTTTAGTCACATATGGGACAAACAGCCCCATGAATTTGCCATTTGCGGATGCAACAATCGCTGCACAGGTGTGTTCATGACTTTATTGTCTTCTAGAGTCATTGCGGAGCTGAATTATGTAAAGCAAATATGTGAATATCTGATCATCGCGCGGCTTGCGCACGGGCGGGCATGGAAGGAGGACACCATGGCCACAATGCATTTCGAGGCCAGGCAGGTCGACGCCTCGGTGAACGATAGTGAAATCAATATCAGTGGGCGGATTGCAGATAGTACTAAGCTGGAGCAGGCGCGCGTATGAGAAATTCGAGCAACTGCTTCGTGTGCTATGAATAGTGGATTGACCACAGTAAGTAAGCGAGGCGTTTGCTTGGTTCTGTCTTACATCTTGTACAAGCTGTCTTATTTATGCGTAAATAATATCCTAGAGCAGAGCCTGTAGGTTCGAAAGTGAATTCACGTTGGAGGAATTGAAAACCCAGCACCACCGTGTGGCGCCGCGAGCGAGCGATGTTTACGAGTGCTTCGCCCACGAAGACATTGACGACGAAGTCAGAGGCGCTCACATCAACGGGGTCAGGCTAGCGTTCTTGGGAGAGTCAAGCCTAGATATAGTCTCTGTTCCAAATCAAATTTGACTGCTTGCGATGAGTTCGAAGTAGCAACGTGACGGAAAACCCGAAGAGGAGGTAGGAATAGTTGTTGACCCACATAAGGACAACTGCAACCTCAAGAGCAGTGGGAAAGGTGGAGTAAAGTATCTTTCCAACAAATGATAGTGAATTGTCAGCATCGCCTTCCAACATTCAATGACTTGATGGATCCTCAAGGCGTAAGTGTCCCCAGGTAGTGTATTATAAGTCGTGTAGCAGCAGCACAATCGTAATAAATATACATAGCCAATTCTATCGGTTCCAGGAGAGTAAGGACATGTCCCCAAGCCGCCTGGAATAAAAATGCATGAGCTCATCCGCAAGGCTAGTGAGTAGACGAACCTTGGTTTGATAAGGTGGCGGGCTGTGCCTGCGACGGCTAAGAGGACGAAAACGGCCGCAGCTGCCACATATGCCCAACCAAGGAAAGGATTCTTCCCTCCTATCCAAGATACTGTTGAAATGACAAAAGATTTGGTGCCCTTGTAGGGGAGGACCGGGAAGTCTAGGAAAAGGCTTAGATAGCACGAGAATTGATGGAGTGGGAGAATTCACTCAAGTCGATGGTAATCCGATATGTTCCCTTGACCATCTTGTCGTTATCATTGCGTCCATACAATTTAGTGAATGTAGGGAGTCCTGCAGTGCGCATCCAATTTTGGAAGTGCTCATCCTCGCTGAGCTTCGGTGGTGGCTGATCCTCAGTGTAACCATTCGGGAAACGGCTATGCCAGTTCGGCGGAGGAACAATTTGGGTGAGGTTGGAGTACCCCTTTGGGCCGATAGGATTATCGGTATATTTCTTAGCCTCTCCCGGCCACGCAATTCCGGTTGATGAGAAATTGTAAGTTAGAGAATCGGCGACACCCTGGAGTGTGGGCGGGGAAAAGGTGTCTGAGATCCGTTAGCGAAGTGAAGGAGATAAAGACAAACGACCAACCGTTGAAAATAGAGTTAGCAATAAGACCGCAGGGATATATAGCGACACCGTTCAGTGAGGCTAATGGCTTGCAGTCGCTATTCTCAAGGTCGCGTACACTGACGAATTTGCCTTTCAGCTGATCGGTATTGAGGCTTTTAACATAGCGGCGGTGGTTTTGGAAGAAATTGGTTAATTTATAGTAGAGCAGGACGGTGGGCTCAAGGTCAGCAGGGACATTGAATTCCACCGTGCATTGTCTCCCAGAAGAGATATCAGTAGCGCTTGAATTTTGAATAAATGCATATTTCGGAACGGTAGGTTTTGCGGTCTTGGCGTCGGCCGAGCGAAGCTTATACGAATATTTGTTTGATGGCATATCTACGAACGTAAGGTTGGTGGCCGATGCTGACGGTGCCAGTTTCTCGCAGTCTGAATAATCGAATGTCATCTCAGAGACCAATGATGAGCCCCATATCAGTAGACCACCAATAGGTCCGAAGAGGATCCCAATAATAAAGAGTGTTGGTAGAACTGTCTTTGGGGTCAAGATGGGCTGCCAGGCCTTGAGCCGCTGCTGTTTGAAGGCAGTGTCTGGCAAACAGGTGAGACGTGGATGCGAAACGGGAGATGGAGAAACGGACTAGCGGGCCTTCTCCATCCACCCTTCTCTTTCTTGTTCTCTCCTGAGGAATTTGAATCCGAGTCTTGTCGTTTCTTGCGATTAAACATGATAATGGGAGAATGGGAGAAAGGTGCGGGGGCTGTGACACTGACAAGCAATTCCGCTGACAGAGGACCAGGATTACGTCAGCGCTTTCATCCTGATGGCTTCCTCATCCCCGGTCGATGCGCGCGCAGACCCCACTGCTGCAATTCAAGACATTTATAACCCTGCGCACAACATAGATGACTTCCCAGCTCGCGTAGCAAAACATTTCGCCGGGACATTTAGCTCTCCTGGCGCGTTCGAAGAGGTGCGCCCCGTCGCAGTCGTCTGTATTTGAATTCATGTCCAGAAGATACCGGTCCTCAGTGTAAAACGCCCACCAGGTGTGCATGAGGAACGGTCTTTGGTGAGATTCCGTGGGATGGTACAGGACACTTCCTACTCGCCAGAAATATATCTCGCCCGCCGCTCCAATGGGCGATGCGGTGGTTGGGGTTTGGCTGAAGATAATGATGATAGTGGTGGGGATGTTCATTACCCAGACCTCAGGGAATGCAGCGTCATCTGGGCCGTAAGTATCCCCGGAGAGACTTCCTGGTGCACAGCTGAACTTGATGGGATAGGTGGTGGGTTGAGATCCAACGTATACATCTATAATAGCTGATTTTGATAGAAAGCGCGCCGGTGCAACATCCTTCAGTCCAAACCCAGGGCCACAAAAACCCTATCCCAGGTATACCCCATGTGGGTGTGCAAGTCAAAGTGCGCACTCTACGTTTTACGTCGTCTAGTATTTACCGCCATCCAGATCTACGATAATACACACGCTGAAATGATACGGGCCACGAATATCTTGACATTTGTTGGTATCTTGACCTCTGAGCCGTGCGTCTGTCTGCGTTCAATGAGAGCGCTATCTTAGGACCCTCAGATTCCATGTAGACTTAGATCTTCCAGCCGTCACTCTCGTCCCCACGCTTCACGTACTTTACACCCAACCACTTCCGATTACTGTCATCAATCAGTCACCCATACTCAGAGAGCCGGTGAAAGCTCTCCGAGAGGATCTAATCGATTGGATCGCCGATGAAGGCCTCGCTGGTGACCGCGAAGCAGCGGAATGGGTTTTGCTCTGTATAATTGCGCGCTGGTGCAGTTTCCATCCATCTGTAATATCCTTCGCTCTAATATACACCTTGTAGTCAATCAAGAAACCCTCCCATCATCCCTCCATCGTTAACCATCTCCCATTTCCCACCGGCCGACACATCAAATGCTACACCTACTATTTCTCACATTATTTCTTTAATTCAACCAATGCTCACCACCCTCCCAATGTCCTTGCCGGTCATTAACACCACCAACTTTTTCCCCGAGTCGAGACAAGAAGATCTCCATAGCGGATGGCTTCAGCTCCCCAAGGGAAGCACTTGTATAATCACAGAAGGTGGTGTGAATGAAGGTAGTGTGGCAGAACGTGGTCCGTCCGACTCTCACTGTAACAGTCTATCACTTTAATCTAACCCTCAGGAGTCATGAACCTCCGGGCCATCCAGGAGATGATGAGCGCACAGACCCTGGAATATGTATTTCCATTTAGCCGATTTGAATTTGAGACAGATGTCAGCATGGTGGTCATATGTGAGGGGCGCAAGAGCGCGTTCTTCCAGGTAGGCGGATTTGTACCCCAGGTTCAAGGTTGCATTGACAGATACATATGACATCATCAGACGAACATAAATATCCCGCTTCAAGCATCGGACGGCCCTGAACTACAAAAACTGTTGTATAAGCCCCAAAATGAGATTAAATTGCCTCCATTGGAAACGCTTCAGAATTTTCGGCACCTTGTAGGTGGTGCGAAAGTGGGAACGGTGACTGTAGGCGAAAACGTTGCCCAGGTAACCCCTTCGTATTTTGGTCGAGACCGCTACCAACACGCTTCCGACAGTATATTCAAGACGATTTCGTTACGGAGAGGAAAACAAAAGCACAGCAGGGAGAGGGGAAAAACGGGGAGGCTATCTCCGCAGAAGATTTGATTCATCGAATGCTAATAGCAAGGTATCAAATTGAAATTGTTCAGGCATGCTTTAGAATAATAATTTATCCCAGGCTCATGACACTCTCCGTGCACGAGCCAGATGTGAGCGTGGAAATCTGGGAGAAGACAAAGGCTCTCGACACCCGGCGGCGGGGAAGGCTGGATAGATCAAATTTCCCGGTTTAAATTTCAAGTAAAGCGTTTAATTCTGTCCGATTTGCGTTCATCGACAAATAAGAAGTTGGTATGCATCATCATGCCCGTCCAAGGTTATGTTTCTCCACTTCCAGCCATATATTACCTAGTTCTTCAACGACCCTCGGGAGTAAATCAATGACGGCACTTGCCACGTTTCCATTTCCTTCAAGGTAATACTTAATCTAAGCGCTTCTCAATTTCTGAGACGCAGCTAAGATTTGATGGACAATTCACCTTGGGTTCGGTGCCGCTCGTGCTTGAAAATCATCAAAATTAGTATTAAATTCTTGAGCCTGAAAAGCCGAACATTACCGTAAGGTCAGAACGATCTTAGTTCCATTGTTTTTATTCTGTGCCCTAAATTGGATCATATGTCCCGAGGACAAGGGAAGTGATGGTGTAAAGGTGGGTGGGTTAGTGCTGTCGTACCCAGTCGTAAGATCGACAACACTGGTGATATTTAGGCCGGCAATGGCGTGGGGGTAGGTGGATAGTTCTTTCTCTTCTTCAGACGTTTGGGACTAAATAATTCAATATCCGGGGGTTTTTCACCAAGCCAAAATGACTTACGAAGTTACGGAGTCGATTAAAAATAGTATCAATGACTGTTGGGTCGTGACAAATGAAGTAACTGTTGCTAGTCTGCAATCCAAATCGACTTGAGCTTAATATCGCATATTTGGCGAACATACTTGGAAATATCCATATCTGTTGGGGGGTTTGAGATCGTAAACGGCACAAAACCAAATATATGTACCGATCATATAGTTCGTAAAGATAAGATCGGGCCGTTTTCCCTTGGGCATGGAGAAATGCTACAAATTGCGCGAAGAAAACCTGCCCAATTTTCAGCGCCGCTAACATGGTCCTACCTGTGCGCGCACCGTTGCAGCAATACCGTCTTTGTCGCGAACCTGAGAGCCAAACATATACCCAATGGCTTCCTCATAACCAAATGGGACATGATACCCACGGTCACTAAGATCCAAAGCGGTATTCCCGATGTACTTGAATCCTACGCAGGATGAGCATTAAATGCGCTCCGCAAGCCCAGGTTCGAAATCATGGATAGCACACCAGTTAAGCACTCAACAAATTTAAAACCTTCCATGGTGGCGATTGCCTCGATCATCTTGGAGCTTACGGTCGATGCAACCATAGCCAACTTTGATACAGGCTTTCCTGATGATTTATATATTTCGAAAATGCGATGGCCGAAAAGAACACCAAGCTGGTCTCCGGTAAAGTTGAACCAGCTCCCATCCGAACGACTGCCAACCAGTAAGGCAACGACATGAGTGGCCACCGTGACATACCTCTTTTCTGCTGCAGAAAAGCGATCGCTATCTGGGTCCTGGGCCAGGACATATGTTGCTCCTGAATTATCTGCGGATTTGATTGCAAGATCCTACGGCTTATTCGACTTTGTGTAATTCTATAGCGCAGGAAGAAGACTGACCAGAGCCCTAAAAGCCTAATTCAAGATATCTAGCATGGACACTAGTAGTAGATGCACACCTTTTTCTTCGGGATTTGGGAAGCGCACTGTTGGGAACTCTGGATCTGGGAGTCTTTGTTGATCGACTGGGATATAGGGGCTGAAGCCGAAAGAGGAGAATGCTTGGGATGCGTATGAATCGCTGACGCCGTGCATCGACGTGTTGACGAATTTGAGCTTGGTTGCAGTATTTACCGACCTAATCCATGTCAACACGGGTACTAATGGAACTCATGGGACGAACTTCGAAAGTAATAACCCTTGCAGCATCTCGAAATATTCTTCGCGCATTACGTCGGTTGGGTCGAGGCAAAGCGGTGACGTCAAAACATCCGTTGACCATGTAGTGGGTAGGAGATTGTTTTCAATAGTACCGGAAATCCCTATGTCGTGCGGTCCAATTATCTTTGGTGAGAGTTAATGGATGTAAGAAAGTAATAGGAACCAATATGTCCTGACTTGAACACCATTATGCCAATAGACCTTCGGGATGGGTAGTCAGTAATAAATGAAGCTCACTCTGAGCAACTCACTTTATAACCATTATCTTGCTGCAATACAGAGTAAGACAACTGTTGCAGGGGCAACACAGCATCACCCTACCTTGGGATTGTGGCTTGCTGTAGTATTTGATCTTGCTACTTAGTTCGTTTGCCGAGGGTAATGATAAAATTACCTGTAATCATGACTCCACAGGCGGCGTTCAGCTTATTGACACTGAATGGAACCCTAAAAACCTCTCAACTTTCCTGGTGGATGGAAAAATGGACCATTGGGACTTGCATAGGGGTATGGACGATCCCACGATGCAAATGAACTTTGACACTTTTGGACAAGAACACTGCAGCAGTCAATCTCGCCCATCGTTCAGAATTGTGCCGGTGGTCGTGGCCGACAACGATTCCACGGGATTCCGCACCCTTGATATGTTGGAGAACATAGGCGCAAAGACCCTTGATAATTTGTCAACTCTGAACTGCACAAAGGAGAATAGATTGACCTGAGAGGCCTGAATAATGATTAAATCTGACTGACGCTCATTAATCAGGGGTATTTTGAGGTTAGTGTCCTAGGTAGCATGCCATTCATCCGAGACCAGCCAGCCTCCATTCTTCCTCTAAGGCCTAGTGGCAATCAATATTGCAAGCATTTTCTCATGACTTATGCGGGGCCTACCAGCGGTACCAAATTGGATTCTCGGCCTGTGTCATGATCCAGGACTGTATTAACAGTATGGCTTCATTACGGATGCCATCACTTTACCGCATTCGTCTCTCAAGTTCATCTGTGTTCCCTTCACGTACCAATTTGACTATTTCATTTCGCGTGTTAACATTCTTGAATGATGAATAAATTATGTGTTTAGCAAAATGGATGAGGTTATAGTATGTACCTGATCCAGTTTCAACCAATCGTCCACCAGCGATTGAAGGGATGCCATTACAATTCGTCGCGCCGATATGTGGATGGTATGATGACCGTAGCGAGTCAGAATATACTAGTAGCTACTACAGTCACTACACCACGCAGGACTCGGAATGGGCACGTGGAAATCAATAATGTGATTTGCATTGCGATTCAAGCCATCCAATGTCCCGGCGGTGGTGGACGACGTAAATCGAGTCTAAACTTTATCGAGAAAATGAAACGCAAGGTCTACAGCGGCCAGTACTAAAGCGTTACAGAACATTGTATTATTTTACTGGAACCTCGACCCAGCAGGGTATACCACGAGCAGGGAGGAGGGCACGGAACTCATGAGTTACGAATAAATAATCAGGCCGCGCTTGCATGTATTGGGAGACCTCTGTTGAATGAATCTTCAAAGTCGTGTGGGGGTGCCAGCGTTGGCACTTGGCATCGTGGTAGATATGGAAGGGCTGGTAGCTTGCGCATGGAGATGGCTCAGACGGGGTAGACGGATTTTGAGGGAGGGGGTGGTCGGGGGTGGAGGGGATGGCATCGACGATGTCGTTGTGTTGGTTGATGGGGGATAGTTTGCGTTCGCTCGCACAGGCGTTCGGGTAAGCTTTTTGGCTCTTTCAACTTTCTCCTTCCCAGGCTTATCCTTTTTCTCTTTTTCTTTCCTATCGATATCTGGCTTTTCTCCGACGTTTGTGCGTTGCGGTTGTTGCATGGTACCTTCAGTCAAAGCATCATCATCTCTCTCCTTCCGCTTCCTGCTTCGTTTCTCTCCCTCTTCTTTGGTATTTGGTTCTACCTCCCGTATGATGGTACGGCGGCCACTGCGCGTGCGCTTAGGAGTAGGCTATCGTGTCAGATGAGATGAAATAGCGAACGCGGAGAAGCTTATGCTTTTTACCTTGTTTATAGGTGCGGGTACTGGCCCTCCACCATTTTGGCCTAAGCCATTGAGCGCAGATATGGTATCAATATCCTCTCGCTGAGCGATGACTTGGTAAAGCAGCTCGAACACCAGGAACGTCAACGGTACCTTAATATTTGCAGGACGAGATCGCCCAGATGACGATGTGGCTATGGTATTGTCCACCAACAAACTATCTTCGCTGGAGTTGTCAATGCGTCTGTAGGATCCCTAGAATTGATAAGTTAAACATTCCAAGGAAACGGCAAAGCATATACCGAGGAGGAAAGACTAGTTAGTGATGAATCATTGTTTTTACTTCTAGATCGCAACTCCCTAGTACTGTGGGATTTGGGTGGCAAGACTTGGCTAGACTTCCGCCGCCGGAGCCTTGAGGCCGGGCGGGTAGATGGCGTAGCTGCATCGCTTGGGGTCTTTATAGGGGCAGACACAACGGCTGCGAGCTGAGAGTTATTGGCTGGTGGGCGTATGACTCTTGGCTGCCATGGTGCTTTAGCTGTCTTGGGTGTTGACAATTGGGGATCCGCCTCGGTCTGAGTCGCCGCCTCAGTGGTAATCCTGCGTAGCCGATTGGATAGTTGTGTACTTTTCGAAAGTTGAAGATTAGTTAGAATCTATCACCAAACCCATGTAAGAGCGGGGTAAGATATCAAAATTTTGTGTTACCTGAGCGACCCGTAATTCGTCCATACTATTATGTGGCATGTCGGGGAGCATTTGTTCCTCAAGATCGTCGAGGGAACTGAGCGAAGTAAGCGGCGAAGACATTCCTGAAGGCACCTCTGCATCTCTACGTTATGGATATCAGTAGAGAAGGTCAAGGTTAAAAGTAGATAGCGTACTTGGACGAGGAATTACCAAACTTATTTAATTTCCCCCAGAAATCAAGGACTATAACCCTTTCAGGCACACGATACCTGCGACCGTTTATCAAGACCTCATCAACGGCAATGCCATTGACAGATTGGTGGATCTGAGACATTTGTGGTTGAATAACTTCAATATTACCGTTGTTGAACTGTCTAGGTTTGTTGATCTCAATTGGAGGCGCATTTTGTTTGGGAATTCGACGTTTCGGAGGCTGTAAAGATGATGAGGAATTCGTGTTTGAATTGAATACGAAGGCTTACCAGCACCTGTTCCGCATGGTTTGGGCACATCCACTTCTTATTGAAGGGGGGCATCGTGATTAAGGGGGGATCAAGACAATCCAGGTGCCAGTGAAGACCACAATAATCACAAGATACAATACTTTTCCAAGTCTCAGAAGTTTTGGACACATACGAAAGCGATCTTCTGGCGCGTTTTGTTGCGGCGGCGGCGGCGGCAACCGCTTCGGGCAATGCAGAAGTCCCACATCGAAAGCAGAGGACTGGCGCCCCATTCCTATCTTTTAATCGATGTGCATCGCGGTCCTCGAGCTGGCCGTGCCGGCTGTCACGAACGTTAGCGTGAGAGATACCCTATCAAGAAGAGTGTACTTGCTTTAGACGAGGCTGTTTGATCTCGGAACTATCCACGTAAGTTCCCTTGGGCCCTGTGCCAACTACAAAATCATAAATTCGGCATATGTGTATTTCGCTCAAACGAAGCTCACCATCCTTAAAGAACGCCCTCACATCTTCAGGAAGTTGGAATTCGATTGGAAGGGTAGTTTCAACAAAGTGAATCAATGGCGATAACAAGGATTGCGGCGGTTTCCTGGGTGGATGCTACTGGATATAAGACTCCCGCTTTTGCGAGGTATAGAATAATGTAACGCATACCTTCCGAATCAAACATGACGGACAAAACCATTCTCCTTCGTCAACGGTTTCCATCGGGGGGTCAAGGCACCAAAGATGGAATGCCCGGGGACACCCGTCACAGTACACAAGAGCCCCATTTGAGCGACAAGACGAACAATGATCCTCATTATTGAGCTGAAAGAAAACCCAGTTTACGAGGGTAGAGCGACAAGGAAAACAATATCGCACCAGGTTGAAGGGTGGTTCTGGGGTATGCAAGGAAATGACTTTTGGCTCCTCTTTCACGCGGATGGGCGGATCTATCTCCTTTGCCTTTCCTTTATCCCTACGCTTGGGGCGCCCGTTCAGATTTACAGAGGTGCCTTCCTGTGGGTTTGTTGAGGAGGTTGAACGAGTGGCGATGAGTCCGCCATCTGTTATCATGAGATACGAATCGGAATCAAGGCTTGTTGACTGCGCAGCAGGTGGTGGTGCCGATTCGACTGAAGTATGTAGCTCGAGGGGGGAGGTGGCACCACTCTGGTTGCGAGCAGAGGCACGCTGAGCCCTTCCCGTAGCGCTTCTTTCCCCCGAGGTTGAGACGAAAGTGACGTGTAAAATGAAAGGTAGGCGGCATGTCGGGGCAAACAGAGGGAGAGTATAGGGAGAAAAAAGAGTAAAGCAGAGTGTCAGTACGTAGTAGAATGTGTAGGGTCGGGAGGGACTCACCCTTTGTCAATTCTGCTCCGCTTGGCTCGAGGGCCGTCGAGCTCCTGGCCTATCAAAGTACCATGCATGATACCAGAGTATGTAGATCCAGGATCAGATGCTGGCAAGTAGGAAAAATCGTGGAGGGTTTGCGGGATCCCGCTTTTGTGCAGACTGCTGTGCAGAAACCAAAGACGGTGGACCAGGCAGAATCTCCGTGGCTAGGGCGGCGTCCCCATCGAGATGTGGGGCTGGTGGACGGACACTCCTGGCATCATGTAAACCGGCATACTCGCCGTGGATGCCATTCTTAAGATGGAGAAAGCAAGTATCTACCTGGAGAAAATAGTAGCGGGTAGTACTCGGAGGTGGGAGGCAAGTAGTCAACACCGCCAGGCCCAATGATCAAACTCAAGCCCTGAGTCCACAGTTCAAGTTCAGACATCTAATGTATTTTTTCAAACCACACTACGTAGGTGAACATGCTTCTAACGCCCAACTTCAATAACTATGCTATCCAGGTAGAACGCCTGAGCCCAAGTCGCCTCTGCCAGGGCTGACAAATTCCCCCAGTTGCAGGTGCGGAACGAGATCGGCCAAGATATGAGTTCTTTCTGGCGCTAGAAATTTCACATTGAGTATGCGGTAATGCATTATAGGAATGATACAATCTTCCCTAAGGTTGGCATGGGATGCCATGTTTTGTGGACTGATGACTCGGTCCGCAAGAATGGAGTCATAGAATCCCCGCAACATTTATCCAAAAGCGTCTTAGGCTCAATGTCAGTGTATGCGCAAAGTCATTCGGATAAGAGTGGTGAAGATGAACGATGCTCAACAATGAACGTTGACCCAGCATTGCTGTGCCTGGTAGATGTAGAGAAGCTGAGAGGAGATGCCATGATTGGCGATCCCGTGAACACCAATGAATAGGAAACGAGCGTTTATCTGTTGGCTAGATGGGTTTGAATCCTAAAGGTACCAGATTACTGAAGATCACGAGTCAAGCTAATGGCGGCCTCTCTGAATATGATCCGCCAGGACTCGAAAATTGAAGCCTGAAGCAGCAAGCTCGAAGCTAAAAGTTTGACCTACTCCCAGCAAGAGTAATTAATTGCGCCCGGCGAGATTGAAACGTTTGTCCCTCACAGATGTTGTCTCGAGTACCATAGGCTTCCAGTTTCGCACTTGGTAACGGAATGGGTTGCAATCTGTTGCAATTGCAATTGCCGTTAACAAAGCCAAACAACCTCCTCCCAATGG
>JADNYI010000472.1:0-25079 GCA_015501065.1 Infundibulicybe gibba | reverse complement strand
AACAGATCCATAGTAGTACCACGCAAATGACTCGGCGTCGTGGCGATACTGCCGCCTCACGCGACCGTGTCCCTTGAGAAGTTCAAGCGCCATGAACGGCATCGTCCAGTCCGTTCCGTTCCGCTCTGAGGGGGGCCCCGTAGTTGGGCAAGGTCGAAGTCGTTCAATATACCTCGGCCATGAACCTCGTCGTACATTAGATTCGAGACACTGATATCATAGTGGCGAATTCCTTCCCGCCATAAATGTAGGTGACCTGAGGAGAGATCGTCAGGTAGGGAAGTAGGAAGGGGTGGAACCACCTACAACGAAGCATTCCCAGAACGCTCTCCAAAACTTGTCTCCTACAAGATTGGTGATAGGGCACAACTTACGAAACGCGATCCATCGCAATACGCGCTTTCCACTCCGGTTTCAATCCAAAAAGCTCTCTGATATACTTGGTGGAATATTGGTCGAAGTCGTGTGTATAGATCAAGTCCGGTAGATGCCCTTTGATATATTCATTCGTTTCGCCAACCTTGCGCGCTCTTTCCAGTGCGTCCACCTCCGAGATTCGGGATTCTTCAGGCCAGTATAACTTTGACACCATCTCGACACCTTCCAAATTTTTAGTTTATCGCGAGGATCCTTGGAGCTGCTAGTCGTCTTGAGCATCTGTGTGCAGCGCCCCCTGAGCCTGTAATAACCAAGAGCTTTCAAGTTGTTCCGGGATAGGTTGAACCGCAATTCGGGAGTGCTAGACTCTGGCGAGCCAAAACGGAGGGAAATGGTTTCCTCTTTGGGCGATGCCACTCGCGACACTGCTGGTATCTTGACCTCCTGTAACTCCTTCATTACCCCAATTCTGCAAGCTGAAGCGTTGGAAGGCAAGGAGGAGGACCAAGAAGTAGGGAAGGTCGTCGATGAAATTAATGCCAAACGACTGCACGGAATCTTCGTTGTCGTAATACCACACATGCACGACGTCGTCTACGAGGGCGTCAGAACACAAGAGCGTTTAAACAATTGAATACGACTACCAACGATGACCAAATTGATGATATGAGTCACCAGAATGCGCGCGACATCTTTTCTGCAGCGTTCGACGCACTCCGTAGCATGGCCGGGATATGCTTTTTGGCATTCTCGCAATTTCTCCTCTTCCTCGACAACCGTGACTTTGCCCCTCGCTTCCTCTTGCCTAAACTGCTACCCCAACCATCAATGCTGCCGAAGGATACAGCTGCTGCTGCACCAAGAGCGAGCTTGGAGCTGAACCGGGGGCGGCAACGAGGCGTGTCAACCCTCGAGGGGAGGGCACCTCGAATCTTCCTGAATCCAGCGTTGGGTCTTCGGTTGACGCTTGCCGCTGCGATTCCTCGGCTTCTTCGGTCAAGCTAACCCCATCTTCATCTTCATCTTGCTCCTCACTGAGTTTAGAAGAGATTGAGGGTCAATCCTTCGACACGGATCATCAGCTTTGTAGGACTCCCGCAGGGTGGATTTGATTTCCTTGATTTCCTTCCCGAATTCCTGACTACAAAGGACGCCTCCCCAGCCAAAGTTATTTTTTGGACACTCCCCCGCGGTTCTGCTGGCAAACCTTCCAGGTTCTATTGCCCGGATCCTTAAAAAGGGCGGCCCGCACAGTGTCGAAGGGAGCCAGTATCATGTCCGGTTTACACAACGGTTCGCCTCCATCAGTTCCAATAATGCGTTTGGGGTTATTCCGATGAAACATTATGTTCAATTCCGAGGGTGGCCGAAGTAGGTCGCATTCCACCTCCTTGAGATCCTCCAAAGCATGGTTGAAAGCGGAAACGAATGGTTCGTATCGCTTCGTCTCGTCAGATGTAATAGATGTACTAAGCGAGGTCAGCAAATGGAGTTTGGCCGAGCTGGGAGAACGCACTATTTCTTCAAATTGGAACGAAGTCGGGAATCCTCCTGATTACATATCGGAAGCACGGCCTCCAAACATCTCTGCAGAAGGTTTTCGGGTTTGGTCGCCCTCTTCTCATCTGGTAAGCATAACATAAGGAATGTTTCCAGGACTGTTTTCACATCACGTTTCCCATGATTCCTTATATCCTCGAAGGCTCGACGGAGAACGGGAGACAGCAGCTATGCTGCAAATACCATCATCGAATTTTCATTCAGATTGATCGAAGGGGTACTTACGTTGGGGTCCCTAGACATTCTGAAGCGACTGTAGTTCCATTGCTGTTTGGTGTCGACGACCCGGAGTCGAGAGGGTTGATGATTTGGCTCACACGTTCAAGTTGGGAGTCGTGGGCGGACCTGGGCTCTGTATTTGCTCCATGATATTAGGGGTGGTTCTGGTGGATTCCTTCAGCCGTGGGCATGTAGGTACATATCACAAACGTTTGACCGTGTGGCATGGTGGGCGTCGCGGACAGTCACAATATTAATTGTTGCAAATTGGAATGCCGGGTTATGGTCACTTGACCGTTCTTCCGGACCGAAGCCGAGCGATGTCTCATGATCAATATCTGCCAGTGCAGTGCTATTAGCATTACTCGTTGGGTCTCGGCGGGGCAGTGTTTCTAATACCACAACGCTTTTCAAATGTCGGCTATCTTTCCTTGGAACCAACGCTGCTTTTGTCGATTCGGAAGTACGCTGACAATGTTCTTTACTTGAGGGTGAGGGCCGCTGCTTGCGCACGGCATTTCCGAGTCCATTACATATGAAAAATATTTATATTCTAAACAGTTTGTAATGCTCATGAAGTTATATATATATATATTGTACCTGGTGCGATCTGCAGGCCGTTTCTAGTGATGGAGGTACTGATGTCCGAGCTGTTTGCGAGCTGTGGGGCGAGGACACTTCCACGGGCAACGGGATGTATACGAAAACCTACTAGATGCTTGTAAGTGCTTGTGATGTTTGTGGTGCTTGTGCTGCTAACGGAAATGGTATAGCACTAAATAATGAGTTGGGCAATCTAGATGAGATCTTCGTTACATGCGGGCTAAGCGGCGGCTTGTGGGGAACTGTGGATGCGTCCTAATTAGTCTCCGACTGAGTCCATGGCACCCAGGATGGCAGGGAAGCTCGGGGTAGCAGTCTGGACGCTTTGGGCGGCTTTGGCATGTTTCCAGCAGGCGGTGTTAGGGGTAGCGATGTCTAGGGATGCTCTAAGGGGCTAAGCGGTCCATATATGATGTATGTGGTAGAGGGGAGTGAGTAGATAGTGTAGGGGATGAGGTGTCGGATACTGTGGGTGACGTGGATGACTTTCCGCTTTTTTCGGATGACGTGGGCGAGACGGTGCATTCTAGGACTGTTCTACTTCATTAAGACGTTCCTCCGATTGCGTTTGCGATGCTAGGGACCAATCGGATGGTGCTGAAATGTAATACAATGTTTTGGGCGGTTTGGGCGCTTCAGATGCGTTTTTCCGGACTTTTCAGGGCGAGCGGCTGGTTGTAGAATGAATTTATAGACCTAAGGCGACCTCCTGGAGGTGCTAGCGATATGCGGAAGAGGTGCGGAGCTGTGGAAGTCCGGGATGATGCATTGGGCGATTTGGGTGGGCCTAGTGCTGTTCCCTGGCCTAGAAAATTAGGCTGCGAGTTCAAAATTTGTTTCCCTACGTCTAGACGGTCCTTTTACTGCATTTGCGACATGTCTGATGATCCAGGCAGTGCTGGGGCATGGGGCGATGCACTGGACGGTTTGGACGCTTCCGGCGCGTTTTCTAGGGCTCCTGAGCTAAACGGTGTCCATAGGGACAATGTAGAAAGTCCCTGCTGACATTCTACGAGCACTGGCACGGCCTGTGGTAAATACAGATAGGGAAAGTGATGGGGGCATATCTGGACGCTTTGGGCAACTCTGGATGCTCTTTCCTGTACCTGAGAGCAAATGAACAGATCTAGCAATGAGGGAGACATACCAAAAGGTTTTTCTAACAGTTCTCTAGCATCCTGGCATGAAAAGATCTGGAAAATGAAAATCAGCAGCAGATCGGCGCACAATGAGATAACTCTGAGATAGGAGAACAAGCTTGAAGGGAATTGCCGAAAGGTTCACGGCAATCACCGCGAGCTTAGAGCTTAAATCGCTCAGGTGGTAATATACCGAGTCAAAATATACATTTTGGACTCGGAACACTCTACACCCTTTCTGTCCAACTTCTGGCAATACCTCGTCGTTCATCCCTCCTCCTACCTTCATCTGGGTCGCATCAAGATCCACCAAAGGAATCCCCAAACGTTCTTGAGAAAAGAAAATGCCTGAGATAACCAACCGAACCAGGATGTTTCTCCCGACCCACTGGACTGAGGATCAGCTAGGTACCTTGCCGGGCGTTCACTGGATGACTCCGTCCGCTCACTACACCCCGGGGGACATCCTCGACAATCCTACCCTCCGCGCCGAGGATGGTGTATGAAGGTGCGCCTTTCTAGCTTGACCGGCGGCTACGGGTGTGTGTGTTATCATGGGGGCGTGCACTTCTCAAGACGCTAGAGATACACCCTACACTTCTCATTGCCCAGGATGACACCTACTCCAACTGATAGCACGAAACGAAAACGCCCTTCGGTCGTCCGATTCCCCAAATTCAAATGATCAGTGGTGCTAGGTCTGCCAACACTACTGTCGGGTCCGTGCATCGGATAGCGAACCATCCCACCCCCCATTCGCTGGACGTGATAGCATTAAAGAGCAACTACGGGAGCGTCGATGCCACTGATTTAGCGGGCGCAATGGTCCCCGTTCTGCGAGCACTTTCCGTGAACGAGGAAGCCAACGATGGCAGCGGGGCATTCATATGATGTTTGGCGCGCGGATCCGAATGGACTGTTAAGTGCAGCTTGATATTCAATTCCCAAGTCTCCCATTACACAATGCGAAGGCCAGTTTGACCCGCCTCTAGCCCAGAAGGCACGATAGAAGAGTGCCGCCATGATTTCCATGTTGATATGATTGTCTACAGTGTGCGTATTGTTGGACCCTGAACGAGAATACGATGCAGAACACACGAATTTGGCGAGTGCGGAGGGTACTCGGGTCACGCCCTCGCTGGGATGGTTGTGGTCGAAGCCATGGTGATGGTAAGCCTGAGAGACAGGGTCAGTGGATTCTTAAAATCAACGAACGTCCGGTTCATCCGAGCTTGTTGGGTCGTTCCACTGACGGCAAATTGGATAACATCATATGCCCTGCCATCTTAATCCAGCCAAACGAGCTCGAGATTGCCCCCTGGGACGAGGCCGAGCTTATCGAAGAGCGGCAGCCCAGCCCACGACGCGCATGATGAATTGGTCCTCCGAGTTTGCAATGCGAGTGTCCTCAGCCAAGAACAAAACGCCATCCTGCGTGCATGCCCATGATTTTACCATCCAGATACTCGTCCGGTATGTATGGCTACCAGCAGTCACCAGTACACTGGGCGACCCCCCCACAAGCGAAAATAAAATAAAATTGGTCCTTAGCGATATCGCGCCGAAGTGCCGAGGGTGGTTAGGGACAGGAGATACGATGGATCTCGCTTAGACCCTCGAATAGACCACAGATTAAAAGTGATCGGATAAATGGGTTTTAAACCCCGTAAGTTCCCATTCGGACACAAATCTGAATTAGAATTTGCCGTCCAGTTCGTCGAAGTCCCGCCCACCATAATTATGGACCCAGAACCCATCCACATGTGTGCGCAAAAGTGAAATTGGCTGTACCCACTCACACAAAATATCCAACTGCTACAACCAGCTTTCCAGTCTGGCAAGCCCCAGAAAGAGGAGAGCCCGGTTCTATGGGTGTATTGCCAGTAGTTTGATATAATAGTAGAGATAACAGCTTACAATTGGATACTGCTCTGTACTATGTTACAGAAGGGCCCGAACGCAATGTTTTCGCCGAGCTGCGCCAGCCAGGGACACATTTAATCTGTTATATCCAGGCGGCTTACGGTTTAATTGGCTACAGATCATATTGCAGTAAACCCTGCACTGCCTTGCCGTTTTAATCGAAATATGATATGTTTATTCAAGAACCTCACGGGAAGTCGCCCAGTAACTTCCATGAAAATAGGTACGTAGTGTTTCACGGGCAAAGATTCTGTTGAGATTCCGATGACGGTAAATCGCTATCCAGGAGATGTATACTATCTCCTTATTTGAATAGAACAATACTTTCAGCAGGTTTACTATCAACAGCCCGGGTTTTGACCGCGACCATGCTTGTTTGGACGGTCTGAGTGGTGGCTCCTCCTGAGTGGGCAAATTTCACGTTGGAGCCGCCCCCTCTGTGGTACTATTACTTTCATACGCAGAACCCATAGCAACTCGGATGTTCAGGAGCGTCGGGGTCATTCCCTGCATACCCAGAATCAAAATCTTGTTCGCCATCGAGGTTCGACGGGAAGCCACTTACATAAATATGAATGATGGGGCCGAAAACCAAACTAAACGCTGCGACCTGCTCTGGCATCGAGAATAGGACGATGAAAATGATCTGGGCCATAAAGATGAGGAGTCCGGATTCAATCACCATGGCAGTGATGATGTGGAAGGACTGATGCGAGTTTGAATCCAAGCCGGGACGAGCTTGCCGCGAGATTGAGAATATCCTGATCACAATCAGGGATGTGGTGAAAGCATTGACGGCGAGCGAGATGGAGAATGCCGCAAGTCCCAGCCCAGTGGTTAGGGTCGTACGACCAAGCGTTTGAGTAAGGGCGACAAGTGCGAGTCCTGCACCTGAAGTGCAGAGTCGTCAATGATTGGATAGAATTCTTAAATCATGAAATTACCGAGTGACACAAGCGCAAGGAATCCTGGGACGGCAACAACTACCCATCTCCTATTCCAGATGATCCAGCAACGGTAAAGCTACCACAGCCTAGTGAGCAACGATTACTGACAAGGGTTATCGGCCTAGATCTATGACACGGTCAGGGAATCCTCAAGATGTGGTGAACAACTGTATTGAGTACCTATGACACGGTCAGGGACTGATAACCATAAGTACGTGAATAGGTAGAAAGATATAATGTACTTACATCCTCAAGATGTGGTGAACAACTGAGGATGTAAGACGGCGAGAATGCGTTATATAGTATCCGAGACGTCACGTGTCCATGAACTGATCTGTATCGTATAACACACCCCCATAAGAGCAGTTCTCTATCGGTTGGTCAACATGTCAACCAATCCTAGGCCTTTGCGATGTTTGATGAAGAGAATGTCAAGTAGAGGTTTCGTCATAATGTCGGCCACATTATCGCTGGTTGGAATCCATACTGTCGAAAAATTGCCGGACGCGATATGTTCACGAATGAAGTGGTATCTAATGTCAATATGTTTTGAACGTGAAGAGGTGGATGAGGAGTCGGCAATGCAGCGTGCGCCTTGGTTATCACAGAGCAAGGGAAAAGGTTTGGGAATGGGAAAATCGTGTAGGGTGAGAAAAAGGCGAAGCCATAGCGCCTCCTTGATCGCGTGCGACATCGCATAATATTCGGCTTCCGTTGACGATAAGGCCACAGTCTTCTGTTTAACGGAGGACCATGAGATAAGTGAGCCGAGGAAATAGAAGCAATATCCCGTAACACTTTTGCGATCCCTTTCGTCAGTCGCCCAATCAGAATCTGTCATTCCGCACGTAGTGCCTTTGGCTGCGATTTTAATGGTCTGTTGATCTCCAATGTCTTGTGACCCGTATTCCAGTGCGAAATCTATGGTGCCCGATAAATAACGAAGTACCCCTTTTGCCGCGAGCATGTGGGCGCGTGTAGGATTCGAATTGAATTGGCCAAGTGAGCACGCGATGAAGGCAATATCTGGTCGCGCGCAAACGGACAGGTAGATCAGCGAACCTACGAGGCTCTGGTATTTGGCTTTGAGCATGTCATCTGGTATCTCCGGTAGTGCATTAGGCGGGGATTTGGTAGTGTATGTAGTTTGGAACGTATTGGTATCGCATTAGGGGTACAATCAGACATGCCCCAGGTGGAAAGGAGATCGGTGATAAACGGTTTCTGTGAGAGCCATAATTTTCGTTGTGTCCGATCCCTTGTAATGCGTATCCCCAGGTATAACGACACAGCGCCAAGATCAACAACCTCAAGATCTTTGCCTACCTCTAGCATGAACCATTTGTAGAGTTGAATGGAATTCGTGACAACAAGTCCATCATCCACATGTACTGGGACGATGATGAAAAGGGCCTCGCCGTTGACTGGCATAGATATCGACGAATGCGGAGGTGTAGTCCAGGTCCCCTTGAAAACAGCATGGTCCACTTCGCAACGCGTCAGACCAAGACGCGCTAGAATTTTCCAAAGAAGCATGTAGAATTCGTAGGATGCTTGCCTTAGGCCATAGATTGCTCGGAGGATAAGTAGGACAGCTGTCGGGTCCGGTTCAGGAAAACCAGGTATTTGTCTAGCGTAGATGATCATAGAGAGTAGGGTGTGGAGGAAAGCCGTCTTGACGTCGAAGCTCATTACTTCATGATCGTGGAATGCAGCAAACGCAAGGACTGCGCGAATGCTCGTCATCTTGGCAACTGGTGCATACGTCGAGCCATAATCTTCCGGTCTTTGGCTAAAACCTTGGGCAACCAACCTAGCCTTTTCTTTGCCTCTGATAATACTCCCATCCGGGTTATACTTATAAGCGTACACCCATCGGAGTCCAATAGCCTTACGATCCTTTGGTAGATGAGTCCGTCTAAACACTTGTTTCTCCTCGAGACTGTCATATTCTCTTTGCATAGCCGCACGCCAGACAGGGTAATCTGGACGAGACATTGCCTCCGCATAATTTTCTGGAGCCTTGGATAGATCGAAGATTTGATTGCGTATGAAACGTGTGGGGCTAGCATGAGCTGCAAGGAGATAGTGTTCTGTGATATAGTAAGTTTCCTCTGCTGTGAACGTAATAGACTCCTCAGGTGCGATGACCGTCTCTGCGGCACTAAAGGCAACGAAATCTGCTATAGGTAATGCGGGGACACCCCCACGAGTGGCACGTAGCCTCATTAGACGATCATTTTTGGCACGAAGAGCCTCAAAGAACTCTTGACCCGCAGGCGTCTGAGTGATTTCTCGACGCGGCCGAGTGTGAGTTGTTGTATCGTCTTGAGCTGTCGAGCGCGGTGCTGAAATCCTGCCAGGCGTATTCTCATTGAAGATTACGTCCCTCGAAAAATGGAACTTTCCGCTCAGATCACGAACCAACCAGCCAATCCGGCCTTCTTCATAGCCGACGAAGGTTGCTTCAAATCTCCTCGGACCACCCTTTGTGCGTAATTCCGGTGGTATGAAGACAAAACATTGACACCCCCATACGCGAAGGTGGGATAAGTCTGGTTTCGTCCCATGCATGAGTTCATACGGGGTGACGTTCCTCGGCAGTGTGGATGTGGGTAATCTATTGCGAACGTACTGCGTTGCAAGGATGGCATGGCCCCATAAAGAGGGTGGCAAACCGGATTCCGCAAGTAGGACCTGAGCTCCGTCTTCTAAGACGTAGAGATAACGTTCCACTTTACCATTCTGTTGGTGAGCGTATGGTGCAGTGACCTGGTGCATGATACCACGTTTCGAGAGATGATCGCCGAAAGTTCCCAGTGTTAACTCTTTGGCACCATCAGAACGTATGCATTTATACGATTCCCGGACTTCAGTTCCCATGATGCTTCAACCTTGAGATATTCACCGAAAGCGTCACTCTTTGATGCGAGTAAAGATGTGTGACCATAGTTCGAGGCATCGTCCAGGACTGTCCAAAACATGACCTTTTTCTGCGGCGTAGGTGTGGGAAAAGGTCCACATGTGTCCATATGCAATAGTTCCCCAATAGCAGCCGCCCGGTGCCCCAGGTGATTGTAAGGCATTTGTGGACGTTTACCTATAAGGCATGGTATGCAATGCGAAGCCGTGAATTGTCCCTCCCATTCAACACCCGTGACATAATCCTTGGTGAGAACGGCGCGCGTCGCATCCATCCCAAGATGACCAAAGCGTCTATGCCATAGATCAGGAGACTTGTCAACCTTGAGGAATACCGGCATGGCCAAGGACGGAGGAGCAGGGACAAATTGACAATCCAACCAGGATAAGCGTTGTTTAACGGTCGCGTCGAACGAAAGATGAGCAAGGGAGGACCCATCCGGAAATCGAACAGTCGTTGCGTCACGGCTAAAGGTTAGGACCATATTCTTCTCCTGAAATGCACCAACCGATAGGAGGTTAACGGGAACATCTGGGGAATGAAGGCAATCATGCAAAGCAATGACAACGTGTCGGTCACCACAACGGACACGAAGCTTCACCATACCCCGGGCAAGGGTAGTAAGAGTACCACAATTCGCAGTCGTAACATCTAGTGCACGATCCTCATGATACGTCCAGAACATAGACTTGTCGCGAATAATATGATGGGTGCAACCAGAGTCGAGCAGAGTGTTGAGTTTCTCCTGTCGAGCCATAAATGCAATTGGTCCAGCTTGGCCGCAGAGCGCAACATTGTTCAGCCGAGTATCACGCAAGGAATAATGGTCATAAAATACATCCTCATTGATATTGATGACTGGCAGCGTGGCTAAGGAATACGCGGAGAAAGGAGGAACATCGTCATCTGGTAAAGGAGGGGGATCGTCCGGTGGTACTTCAACCACTTCAACACTCGGCGGTTCCGTATCAACACCAGCCAAGTGAGCCTGAGCCTTCCCTCTTCCGTTCCCTGCCTTCCAACAGGTGTCGACAAGATGTCCAGTCTGTTGCAATGCGTACACGTGAGAGACGCGCGTGGTAACTGGGATGATGAGGCTGTGATAGATGTAGTCGTAGGGGCAGCTGAAGGAGTGGAGGATATCGCAACTGTAGGGGTAGACCCAGTAGGATTCACGCGGGCACGATTCGGTGCCGTCCGACGTATATTGGCCTCCGCATCAAGAACCCTATCCGCAATCTGCTCGAAAGACGGAAGGTTATGGGGTTTATACTTGAGACTTGACATGACTTTGTCGCGAATATGGGTGTAGGACGTGCCAGAGGGTAGACGATCAACAAAAAGTTGTAAGGCCGTACGCAGTGCCAATGGGAAACCCGCAGCCTCGAGTTGATTGAGTCCAGAACGCCACTGAGAGACATACTCTCGAACACGAGGGCCGCAGACAAGCGCACGAAGGCCGGTCTCAACCTCGAGCGCGGTAATGTAATCACCAACCCATAAGTCGTGCGCAAGACGCGATGAGCCCGCGAGCGGTTAAGTCATGATCCATACGAGCCCCAGCCCCCGGTAATTGATTCCGTACAGTAGGCGACAGACGCGAGGCAATGATGTGGAAAGCGGCACCATCGCGGCGCCACCAAAGCTCGTAGGCGGCTATTTCCTGTGGGGATGACTCGCGTGTGACCACTGGTGGGTAGGAAGGAATACGACGTGGATCAAAAGGGAGGTCGTCCGCAGGCTCCTCGCAGACATCATCAGGAAAAACTACATTTCCTAATTAGTCATAATTGCTGTCAACTATCAAAAATTATCGAAAATTATCATTATGGGTTTTTATCACTAAATATCCAACCCCCAGGTGCTAATTGACACCAATTATCACTAATTGTATCTCCAAATTATGAAAGGTGGAATAGTAGGGTTTGAACATATGCTCATTTTACCTGTTATATATCACCACCTAAGCCTTTGGGGGTCCAGACTCCAATCACCCTGAATTACTGAAACTTTCATCCAATTATCAAACTTGGTCTCCAATTATCAAAATTTTGTGATAATTTCATCTAATTATCAAACTTGGATTCTGATTATCAAACTTACATCTCTAATTATCAAAATTTAGCACTAATTTCATCTAATTATCAAACTCAAGTTCCAATTATCGAAACTTAGTGCTAATTTTGTCTAATTATCAAAACTCGAGTTCCAATTATCGAAACTTAGTGCTAATTTCACCTAATCATCGGAAATTTGATGCTATTTCACCATTATCTAATAGTACATTTGTTACTAATTCTACTACTAGGTGGATTGCAGTCGGCGCGATGAGAGACACGTCGCAGTCTGCCAAGGTTCGTGGTGAGAGCATGTTAGCGTGGCGAGGGCGAGGCGCTGCGGCGGTCAGTATATGAACAATCCAAGCGGCGCGCTAGGGGCGAGACAAGTGCGCCAGGGACGGGAGAGGGGAGAGAGGGCACATAGCAGGGGTGGCGGGAACTGGGCGGTGGCGTTGCGTCAATGGGCGTGTGAACAATATAGGCCCCGCGCTAGGAACAAGGGGGCATGCGTGGCGGGGGTGTGGCGTCTGGGCGCTGGTGTTGTGCTTGCGAGTGTATGGATGGCGGGGGCAGGGCGACGCAGTGGGGACAGGTGTGGGGCAACTCGCGGTGCCCTGGTGACTGGGAATCCAGGGCATTGTGCTTGGAGGAGAGATGCAGCTGCGGGGCGGAGAAGCGTTAGCAGAGAAAGGAGGAGGCAACATACTGGGGTCACAGCAGCCCGTTTCTCGCGAGCTGCTGGGTAAAAAGCCTGAAGGCGCTGGAGCGAGTGCCCGCGCCACTCATATGCAGCACCCTGGGACATTGTGCTCCGAAGCGGAAGCTCTGCTATGGGGTGGAGAAGTGTTAGCGGAGGAGCGATGGGGTGACATACCAGGGATTGCGGCGGCCCGTTTTCTTGCTATCTGTTGTGTCAAAGTCTCAAGGCATCATAATGAGCGCACATGTGGTCCAGGGATTAGGGTATACGTACCAGGGGTGGTCGCCCTGCCAGAGGCGCCTAGAGCTTGAGTCAGTTGCAGGAGCACTGGAGCTGGCGGTTGGCGGCGATGGCAAAGGCCTCGGGTGGCTGGTCGCTTTAGCTGTGAGCACAGTCGTGACGGTGGTGGCATTGGGGACTCCGCCCGTCAAGCCACCAGCTGAGGGTGGGGTGGCATCGCGAGGGCATGACGGTGGTGGTTGGGCGCTAGTGCCACATCGGTAGGGGAGGGCGCAAATGAACTGGTGCTAGCTGGGGTTGTATCAGTGAGCGTGCGAGCGGATGAGGGGCAGCCGTACCACAAGTTGTCAAAAGCGTGCAGCACAGCTGCAAGTGAGGGCGGGCACATGCCCTGAAGGGGTGTGCATGCGTGTCAGCGCCAAATGAGAAGCCTATCAGCGAGTTTTCCCTGTCAACCCATAACAAGGAAAGGGAGGGATGGGTAACGTACTGGAGGTTACGGCGGCCCGCTTCTATGGTGCCAGCTATTGAGCAAAAGCCCGAAGGCGTTATGGCGAGCGCATGCACGGTCCGCGCTGGTATTTTGCTTGCTGGTGCAGTCGTCGAGGATGGCGGGGCGGCGAACGCAGAGGTAGCGGCAGAGGAAGGGGTGTTGCCTCGCCGGGAGCTGTTGGAACTTGGCGGCGTCAATAACTTGCAGTACGTCCAGGAGAACGCGATGTCGGCTGAAGTTTGAACATGGTCACGCGCTTCTTCGTCACATGATCACAATTCCTTTCTTTTTTCTTCTAAGTCCTCAGCTGCGCCCACCGTGATAGACTGACACGGCGCACAGTGCGCCGTACGACACACAAATGTTCTCAGGCCCGTCATCAACACCTAATAGATCTAATTGAGCTTGGAGCATCTGCCCACCTCCCTGCATGGCGTCTGCACACGCGTAGGCCTACCGCCGCCGAATGGCATCTATACGGCCCTCGCATTCGCTCACACCCCCGTTCCCACATCGCATCAGGATACCCAGATCGGATGACGGCCACGTCAGTGACACCCCGGCACTGGAAGACGACGAGCAAACGAACTGATGGGCCAACACCACGACCTACAGCGCCTCAGCCTGTACTTCTTCCCCACATCGCCCCGTGTCTCCGCTCCAGCTCGTCTACTTCGCCCAAAGGGCCCACGCCATCTCCTTGCACTTATTCCCGCTCGCCGCAAACGCCGTACGACACAAATGTTTTCAGGCCCGTTATCAATGATCTAATCGAGCTTGGAGCTGCGATTGGACGAGTAAGTCGACGAATCCCTCGTCCGTTCTCAGTTCACTCACCACCCCCCAGATCACACCATGCATCCGCCCACCTCCCTGCACGGTGTCTGCACACGCATAGGCCTACCGCCGCACCCCAAATGCGCACAGCCTCTGTATGGCCTGGCCCACGACTCCCCTCGCATTCGCTCACGTCCCCGTCCCCACATCGCATCAGGACGCTCAGATCGGATGACGACCACGTCGGCGACACCGCGGCACCGGAAGACGACAAGCGAACAAAGCGATGGGCCAACACCGCAACCTACAGCGCTTCGGACTGTACGTCGTCCCCACATCGCCCCGTGTTTCCTGCTCCGGCTCGTCTTCTTCGCCCAAAGGGTCCGCGCCATCTCCAAACACTCATTCCCGCTCGCCGATAGACCGATGCGCCGCAACATTAGCACGAGCTGGTCTCACATTCACCAGCCCTCCCCTCCCTCGAATGTCCGCATACTGAATCGTTTGGTGGGACAGCACTCATAGCGCAAGATCGGCGCGTTTTGTGCTTGTTCCGCCTCTCCCAGTAGCATGTCTATTCTTAGGAGGTTCGCGGGTTTGAGAGTCACTAATGGGAAAGGGCCGCAAGGTGATGTAATTTATTTCCTCTTGTGTCTATTACTAACATTCCTACAACTATACTACCACGCCCATATGCTCGCAGACAAGGGGCAAATGAAGCAATAGCCCAACACTGCAAACTACAGTGCTTCGGTCTGTATGTCGCCTCCACATCGCCCCGTATCTTCTACTCCGCTCAAAGGGCCCGCGCCATCTCCTTGCCCTCATTCCCGCTCGCCCCGATAGATCGATGCGCCGCAACATCAGCAACATCAACAACTTATCTAGGTTTCCCGACCATGCGCAACCTCTTGACTACAATCCAGCCTCACATTCACCAGCCCCCTCCCCTCCCTCGAGTGTTCGCGTACCAGTCATGGCGTTGGTAAAGATGAAGGAGACTGCGGAGCAATTCCTCAACAAGAAAGTCAAGTAAGTGTTGACTCATACAACCGAGATCGACTCTTAATTGTTCTTTCTCTTCAGCCATGCCGTTGTTACCGTACTGGCCTACTTCAACGATGCTCAGCGACAAAAGATGCTGGCCAAATTGCCGGCCTTGAAGTTCTACGGGTTATCAACGAGCCCACTACTGCTGCTCTCGCGTACGGTCTCGGTCGCCTTGATTCGTCGGTCATTGCTGTCTATGATCTCGGTGGTGGAACTTTCGATATTGGACGGTATGGCTGCACTCGAGGGCGGTGAACGCGGCAGCATCTCAGCACCAGGGGACATGATAGAACAGCCCGGAGAACAGCAAGTCAACCCTGCGACCCACAGTATGCCGGCTCCTACGTCGCCCGTTCCAAAGGCCAGCCAGCGAGGTGACAATAGCCACGCCAACAGTGCCAATACCACTTCCCAATCCTCGCCTCCACTCCTGAGTCTGATCACCTCACTGTCGACTATGCTTCCACCTACACCGCCGCCGTCCAATGCCACTCGCTGCTCGCCTTAGAATTTATGAAGCGCGTTTGATCAAGCCGCAGGGTATGGTTCGTATCCTCACACTTAGCCAAACATATGCGTATCTACTTAACATAGAACATATTCCTCAACGCAACTACCCCATGCGTCATCCCCACGCGTCATCTCCCTGCCCCCATTTCTAACGCGCTGCGACATTTTCTCGGTCATGCACAATCTCTTGACTGACGAGCCGGCCCCTCCCTCCCCTGTTGCTCGCGTATTGGATCGTTTGACAGGACAGCGTTGATAACGCAGGATCGGCAGGTTTTGTGTTTGCCACATCTCCGCCAGTAGCATGTTTATTCTTAGGAGGTTCGCGGGTTTGAGAGCGGTTAGTGGAAAAGGGGCGCAAGGTAATATAATTCATCCCTCACATCCACTACTGACACTCTTACAGTGATAGTACTATGCCCATACACTCGTGGCCCCGTTCATGCTCCTGCTCCCGTGTAACATTCGGGATGCCTATGTCTCAATAGATACCCAACCGCTCTTCACCGCTCCAAGACAACAGCGTTGCACTCTGGACAAACCGACAGCATCCGGAAATCGTGAGATGACGACGCGTGGCGTGGGCGAAGTGGTTGCATTGGGAGACGGGCAGATGGTGTGGATCATACAGTAGGTTAATGGGCTGCGAAAGATGGTCGAGGACCCGCGACGGCGGCGATGCGCTGTTGTATATTTAATTTGTCAATAATTAATCCCGTCGAAGCCAATCCACTGTCCAGGCTTCGGCCTCCCCACGCTCCTGGAACTGAGAACTTCTCAGGTGTCGACAAATGAAGGTGAGTGGCGGCTCAGGCCGCCCGTATGAAAAAGTTCAAAATTTGGGGACTTTGAGTTGTGTCAGTGAACGATAATTGACTGCTAATTAGCGTCAATTATCAAAAAATTTGGGTTTCTTAGCAGGTTATTAGCCAGTCATTAGCTGTCATTAGCCATTTTTAATGACCGGCCGGTTATGGCCCGAGTTTCGGTAATTAGTCATGACTTTGACATGATTATCAGTATTATGACTATTATGTGTAATTATGAAATGTAGTTTTTCCTGATGCTGGGCCCCTTCCCAGAACTATCACATTACTCACCGGCCGTGGCTTCGAATATCCCGAGGAAGAATCGGCCGGCCAGTAATCCTTTGAAATTGGTGGTAGCCGATGTGCACGCGACAACGATCCCCCACATGAGCACATTGAAAAACACTGCGATTCATCTGGCACATGAGAGGCAAAGCAGTTCCAAGGATACCAACTCACGGTACTTGACGATGGGAAGCCTCACGAGGAGATACGAGGTGATTGGCTGCCACACAAGCTGAGCGACATAGACAATGCTATTGAGCAAACTATATTGCGAGCCAGCCAATCCTATGACAGGTGAATATATACATAAAATAGCAGTCTCACATAGCGCACCTGTTTCCTCGACAACACCGAACACGGAGGTATATGAAAGCGACGATCTATTGGGGACCCATGGGATATGTAAGTAGTACCAATATTAGTCCAAAAAGCTCACTTGTCGAGTAGTAGAAGGAGATGAACGAGCAATACCACAGGCACGATCCACAAGTCAATCTTGCGAAGCACCCTCGCACTTTCTTCGGGTGTTATTTCACGCCGATTGGGCACATCACCAAAGGGAACGAGAGCGGCATCCCTTCACTTGGCCACTGACCGATAGCTTGTGGGGCATTATCTCAATGCGATCATCTGGGAATGGCCTAGTGGATAACATGGTTGGAACAAGGGGAGCGAGGAGTTGGGGGGCCGCCACTATTCGACGGGTCGGATTCTGGGCATGCGGCAGCTCGTTCAACTGGACCTATAGAATTACCAAACGAATTTGAAGTGGCCACTAATCGTGGCAACCGCGAATTGTAACCAAATTTCTCTCACTGTGCCATTGGCGGTCTCCGAATTCGCCATGTCTGATCGGTGAGGCTCGGGAGAACCACTACAAAGTATTTGGACTGCGGGCGATGGGAATATGAAAAATACACCTAAATGATGTATCACTGAGGTTCGCGGCTTTGGTGTGGGGTAGAAATTTAAGAAGATAAGTTTAAGTAATGATTCATGGAGTAAGGCGGACACAAACCTGTAATTGGTCCCCCTTGATATGGCAGCATCATTAATTTAAATATCTGATGACATTACATTCTTCCTGTTACTCTGATTACTCTAAGTAATAATCAGATTACAGAGCTTAGTTTTTGATATTCTATTTAGATTAAATGCCATGGCCATGGTTAAAATGTCTGGCACCAGTAGCAAAGCTGGCACCAGAACAAGTCTGGTGCCACTCCAAGTGATTATGCTGCCAGACATGATTGTGGCAGTGTGGTGCAACTGGCTGGTCTGGTACTATACCAGCCAGACAGATGTAATCTTGCTGATGTAGGATACTTGGTTGTTTGCACGTAGCCGTGCCAATGCAATGATCTTCTCATCCCGAGAGAGGAATTTCGCCTTCACAGGGGAGTCAGGCAGGGCGAAGCTGGTCGCAAGACTTGGTTGTTGTATCACACCCTTAAATAATGCGACTCACAGGATAGTGGGAGATAGGCCGATGGTGAGGAGACCGATGAACAGGAGTATAATCTGCCACTGGGAATGAATATTCGTGGTACCGTATCATCGAGTGCTCTTACCTGGTATGGTTGCACTGACCCGTGGATGTGTCCAAGACCATATGATAAGAGCGAGCCAACCTAATAGTGATCAGGTGCGGAACCGAATTCACATATGTGGGCGGACTACCATTCCAGCTACTCCAACCATGGCCAAACACACAGCAAACCGCATTGTTTGCTCTCGACGACGCCACCACTACTGTAGGGTTGGTTGGATTGAAATGGCCAGCGCTGAACATACCATCTGGGTAATAGCGACCAATGCCGGGGCTGGGATGGGTGTGTAAGTGTGCCCCCTCCCCGAACTATCACAATACTCACTGACCGCGGCCTCGAATATCCCAAGGAAGAATCGGCCGGCTAATAATTCTTTGAAATTCGTAGCAGCAGATGTGCATGCGACAGCAATCCCCCACATGAGTGCATTGAAGAATACTGCGATTCATCAATGCATCACATAAGAGACGAGGCAGTTCCGGGGCCTGGATGGCAATAGGGCATGCCACGAGTGCACTCGCGGATCGACCCGGATCCGTGGGAACAAAAACCCGCGGGTCCGGATCCCCGCAACTTGTGTACTCACCACCACAGATCACTGCAAGTTCAAAACTCACAGAAAGACTCGGATCCGTGAGTCACATACTCATGAGTATGTGACAAGGGGGTGGGTCAGAAAACACAGTGAGACGAGTCAAACAAGACCAAACAAGACTCGTGGGTACCCGCAGCGGGGACTCGGATCCACAAGTAAAATGACTTGTGAGTGTGTTAACTCATAAGTTGGGAACTCATGGGTCGTGAATACCCGCAGGTTTCCCACGGATCAACCCGTGGGTACCTATTAGTGACCCGCACTCGTGGCATGCCCTAGATGGCAACTCACGGTACTTGGCGATAGGAAGCCTCACGAGGAGATACGAGGTGATTGGCTGCCACACGAGCTGAGCGACGCGGATGATGCTGTTGAGCCAACTATATTGCGAGCCAGTCAACCCTATGATAGGTGGGTCTATGTATAAAATGGGAGTCTCATATAGCATAGTACCTGTTTCTTCAGCGATACCGAACACGGAGGTATATGAAAGCGACGATCTGTTAGAGACCCATGAGCTATAACATCAATATTAGTCCAAAAAACTCACTTGTCAAGTTGTTGGAGGAAAAAGACGAGCAATATCACAGGCATGATCCACAAGTCGATCTTGCGAAGCACCCTCGCACTTTCTTCAGGTGTTACTTCATGCTGACTTGGCACATCATCGAGGAGAGTGAGGGCGGCATCCCCCTTCACTTGGTCGCTGTCTGATGGCTTGTGAGGCATTACCTCAATGCGACCATCTGAAAATGGCTTGGTGGATAACATGGTTGGAACAAGGGGAGTGAGGGGGTTGGGGGGCCACCACTATTTGACAGGTTGAATTCTAGGCATGTGGGCCTACAGAATTAAGAAGTGGCCACTAATCGTGGCAACCACGAATTGTAACATAATTTTCCTCACCGTACCATTGGCGGTCTCCGAATTCGCCATGTCTGATCGGTGAGGCTCGGGAGAACCACTACACAGTATTTGGACTGCGGGTGGTGGGAATATGAAAAACACACCCAAATGAATCATGAGGAGGTTCGCGGCTTTGGTGTGGGGTAGAAATTTAAGAAGTGTATATTTTGAGTTCAGTTTAAGTAATGATTCATGGAGTAAGACGGACACAGGCCTGTAATTGGTCCCTCTTGATATGAGCAAACACTGTTTTCAGGGCTTCCTCCAAACTCAAAAGCCATGCCATTGACGGGGGAGCCAAGTTGACGCATTGTATCGAACATACAAACTAAATTCTAGGAATGGAGAGTTGAACGTCAAAGCTTCATCAGCAAAGTGACAAATATCTTATTTGGTCTTATACAAGACATAAGACCAAATAAGACCCAAGACTTTTCGTCTTATATAAGGCATGTTACCTTTCTTATATAAGACTGCTGATCTTACCCAAGACAAAGTGTCTTAAATAAGACATCTTGTCTTGGGTAAGATCAGCGGTCTTATTCAAGATCATTAAGACCATAAGATATTCTGTCTTATTATTGCTTTGATTCAAGATATTATCTTATTCAAGACCAATAAGATGACATATAAGTCATGTAAGATGATGCAGTCTTATTCAAGATCATAATCAATTCAATTGGGGGCAATCAATGGTTTTTCGGTTTCAAATAATCAATTGGGGGCAATATACAATGATCTACTAGAAATAGTGTAACTAGCGACAAGCAGTTGTATCTACTGGGGGTACGCGCGCGCACGGATACAAACGCGCCACCCTCCACCCCGCGCAGTCATTGCCACCCTCCGCAATCGCCATTCCACCATCGTTTCCCGTGGTTAGCGTTCTATCACCATCCCTCGTGGTTGTCGTCTTCATGGTTGTCGTCTCGCTGTTGTCCCCCGTGGTTGCCGCCTCACTGTCATCGTCCCCCGTGGCCATCACCCCGCTGTCGTCCCCCGTGGTCGCCGTCTTGCTGTCGTCGTCCCACGTGGTCGTCATTCGTCCCCCGTGGTCACTGTCTTGCTGTTGTCGTCCATGGTCGTTGTCTCACTGTCGTGTCTCCCGTGGTCGTCACCCCGGTGTCATCCTCCATGGTTATCGCCTCGCTGTCATTGTCCGCCGTGGTCGCCACCGTTAGCAGTTGTTAATAGAATACAGTAGGCCCAGAGTACTTACCTCGTGTGTAGGTGTAAAAAGGTGGGGGCACTTCACACTGTTGCCGCCATGTCGTTCTCTGAGCTGTGTGGTTGAGCACTTGAATGAAATAATAAAGAGACGAAATATTCACTTACTCGCGACTGTGGAGTCCGGACGTGGACGTGGACGTGGACGAGTTTCACCATCAATGAGTGGCTGCTCACCGAGACAGGCGGCTGCGGGAGGCAGAGAGGTAGCGGGGGGAAGGGAAGAATGAAGACGGATAGGTGTGGGCCGTGTGGCTGAGTGACGTGTCATGGTTTCAAGCGGAGTTTGAACGAACTTGCAAGAATTTCCGTTCAAACTACCACTCCGCAAACGTCGCCATGTCCCTTTGGTTTTCATTTTGCTGCACACTAGGTAGCACCTGGCCCACAGCGCGCGGCCCCATACTAGGTCACGGTAAGTACCTATCTCATCCATATTATTATGCCCTTACTTATGCCATCGCCCGTGCTTTCACGCTGTTGCTGCCACACTACGCATCGCCCGTACTTTCACGCTGTTGCCGCCACACCACGCACTTGCCACCCCCCTCTCTCGCAATCGGCAGAGCTGGGGGTGCTTTCTTTGTTCTGTCTCTTCGCGCCATCGCCGCCACGTCACCACTGCCACCTCCCTGGAGTGCCAGGGATGTCGCTCGTTTCACGATCCCGCTGCCCTCCTCCCTCACTTGGAATTCGGAGGGTCGCCCTCGCCCGCGCCATCTCTCAAACCCGGCAAGTCTGGATACAAACACCACACACATGCGCCTGCCCCCCTCCATCCTCTCAATAACGATTGCCACATCCATTGATGTGCGCGTCGACATTGGGAGGCTAAACGAGGGATTCGGCAGCCTTGATACTGCAGGTTAAATCTGCGGTGTTGATCGCGGTATGCATAGTATACAGTTTCGTGGGCTATTTATGCAATTTCTACTGTACCACTAGTAGTGCTATTTGTATACTGCCAATATAATCATTTTAGAAACCTATTCTCGTGTGCATTTCGGTGGATTATAAGAGTCTTGTGTAAATCCTACATAACTTAATTGAATCTTGTAGAAGATTGGCCAACTTGGAACTTTGGCTTGAGCTTGGGGCTTAGACTTGGACTTGGGACTTTGAGCTTGGGACTTTGGCTTTGAGCTTGGAGCTTGGGCTTGGGCTTGGGCATCTTTTGGGTCTTGTCCCAAGATAATTGTCTTATCCCAAGATAATTGTCTTGTACAAGACTCAAAGATGAGTAAGATTGAATAAGATTTTTGTCATTTTGCTGATGTTGGGGCCTGGGGGGCCGCTGCCGCTATTTGACAGGTTGAATTCTGAGCATCGTGCATCATGATGATGCGGGAGCTTGTTTAGGCCTACGGAGTCACCAAACAAATTTGATCGTTATGTAATCGTGGTAACTGCGAATTGTAACTGATTTTCCCTGATTTTCCTTGAATCGCTGCACTATTAACGCACCAGATGCTGGCAGAGTGATGCATCACCTAACTACAAACACCATTCAATGGTGTTGCATCAAATACCCTGGCCACAGTACCCAGTTATGCATCACCCCATGACATAATATATAATACATCATCTGACCTGATGCATCATCTGATGTATCATCTGATACATCACCCAATACATCACCTAATGCATCATCTGACCTAATACATCACATGATACATCACCTAATGTATCATGTGACCAATAAGTCACGTGACACGTGATCAAATCTGTCACATGCCCCCCCCCACCCAATTGGTATATTACATCAGCTGGTTAGGTTTGGGTTTAGTTAGAGTTAGGGCTGTTAGAGTTTAGGTTAGAGTTTGGTTAGAGTTAGGGTGTTAGAGTTTGGTTAGAGTTTGGTTAGGGTGGGGATGGCAGTAGTTATATATATGTTGCAATTTGAGGCCAGAAAAAACATAGAGTGAAACATATGCCTGTGTTTGGAGCCAAAAAAACATAGAAAACATAAAGTTCTAACATTCAAACTCAGTAGATGTGTTGTAATCATGTATTAATCATGTGATTCATCACAGTTGGTGATGCATCAATCTGATGCATCACTGGGTCCTGTGGCCAGGGTGTTTGATGCAACACTACTGAATGGTGTTTGACAGTCAAATGATGCATCACATTGACATCTATGCCTGATTAACGGTCGATTGGCGATGCTTGGGCAAACCTACTGCAAAGTGTTTGGGCAGGCCCCCGTGAGCTCCCCTACAGGTGCGGCCGGAAATTGGGGTTTTGAAGCCCCAAAAATGGCATTTTCCTTGACCGGAATGGGGTTTTTGATGCCAAATTTTGGCCAACCCTTGGCCCATATTGGGGTTTCGAGGGCTCAAATTGGGACATCAGGCGACAAAATGTTGTTGAGGAGAAGCCTCCTGTACTTGGGGCGGGAGCGGATTTTTTTTTTGAATTATGTTGCTTAAATCCGGGTCAAATGGCCTCATAAACCTACCTCCTGGAAAATGCCACTCCCAAGTGTTTGTCGGCCGGTCCGCGCAATTTTTTTCGCGCAAATATATGTTTTTTTCCGTATGTTTTACGTCATGTGCAGTACAACCTTGACCGATATTGGGGTTTTGGTAGACTCGTCCCCAGTCGGCTCACAAAGCTCTGGTGTGACTGTCACCCGTGAGCGTTACTAACCACATGACAAGACAAAAAAGACGGGCGAGCTTGTGAGCCGACTGGGCGGTTTGGGGCCTGTTTTGGCGGGAAGTGGATTTCCCCGCCATTCTCGATGGGCTGACTTCGTCCAAAATAGTGGCCGCATCTCAAAAAAAGTGCTCAAACTTGGTATATATAAAATTGTTTTCAAGAGAAACAGGATTGAATGGTATAGGCAAGTTTTCTACTTTTTTTTTCGAGAATAATCCCCTTACAAACCGATACCACACTCACACCCAAGTTCATCGAAATTTTTGTAAAAAAAATTGTATACTCCATTGCATTCTAATGGCTTAAATTTTAACTTTTCGTATACCCATTTTGGGGACTTTTTTTTGAGGTTGAGGCCGTTTTTGACGAAGTCGGCCCATCAAGAGTGGCGGGGAAATCAACTTCCCGCCAAAACAGGCCCCAAACAGCCCAGCCGGCTTCGCAAGTGTGCTCGCCAACCGTGTTTATCACGGGAGCACATTATGTAATTGCGAAGCCGGATGGGGACGAGCCTAGGGTTTTGGGGCTGAAAACATTGGGTTTTCGAGGCCATTTTCAGAGCTTTTTTCGGCCGGACCTATAGGGGAGCTCACGGGAGCCTGTTTGGGCTGCGGGCGGTAGGAACATGAGAACACACCCCCGAGGATTTGGATGAATGTTTGTTATATGATCAGGGTGGCCGCGAGCACTAAGGAGCGTTCCCAGAAAGGTAGGCACCAGCCACAATGAGAAGTTCAAAGAACTTAGACTGTTATAAACAGATCAGATTTGAGAAGCTCTCTGATACGAACTCGGAGAGATAGGAGTAAGCATAAACTAGGATAAAGGAAACAAGGAAAGTTGAAACAGGATCAGGTACAGTACTTAATCAGATGATTGCAAAAGGAGGAAGCATAGGCGAGGCATGAAATGAAAGGCAACATAGACGGTGGGTAATATGGTTACAAAATACGTACATACCGGCGGAAAGGTTTCTGATATAGACATAGATACCGGGAATACTCACAGCACATAGATGAAATCCTCATTTCGCCTATCTGTCAAATCGCTAAATGCCTGCTCATTCGCAGCACCTTGCTTTCCGAAATCTTTTTCAATTTCTTGCGTTCCGCCTCCCACATCTTTTCGGGGCTCCCGCTCTAGTGACATATCGATAATTTTACCCACCTTGCCAGCCCGCACACGTGCGGCGGCATGGCGGGCATTGCAAGCAGCGAGGTACATGGCGGCGACCCTGTTCAAGATCTCGTTTAAATGTTATAGCCACGAAGAAGGGCGCAAGGGCATACAAGGTCAGCACCACGAGGATGACCCAACATATTACACTGTGAATGGGAAGTTAGGTGTATCTTCCTTGTCGAATCGCTATTGAGTATACTTTGAAATCAGTCCGCGGCGGTAATATGGCTTGTCTTGAGTTCGATACAACAATGGCCCAACAATCTTAACAACATTGAATCATGAAATAGCCCTAGGGATGCAGGGGCTCACGGTTCCGGCAGATTGGGCCACAACGACGAC